>JAJMRR010000023.1:0-134732 GCA_030578455.1 Metschnikowia sp. yHQL527 | reverse complement strand
CAGCCACCACAAAAAATTGTACCGAATGGCTCTTTGAATTATTCAATCGTAAACTTAAACTTGACTATGGTGACCACGATGGTAAAGCTGAAGTAATTGAAAATGTTTGTTAATTTATCTATATACTTCAAACGGCGTGCACGTGACCGCTTATATAATCGATTTTTTGATGATCCAACGTAGAAAAAAAAAACGTAAAAAAATTCACTTTGAATCGCTATATACTAAATAATCTTTTATAATCGTTAATTATGAGGCCAATAAAGTTGATGGGTCATGAGCGTTCCTTAACGCAAGTGAAGTATAACAAAGAAGGTGATTTAATCTTTTCAGTTTCCAAAGATAGTTCTGCTTCAATTTGGTATACCTCAAATGGTGAAAGATTGGGAACTTTAGAAGGTCATTTAGGTACTATTTGGTCTATTGATGTTGATTCTAAAACCATTTTATGTGCAACTGGAAGTGCTGATTTAAATATCAAATTATGGAAAGTAGAAACTGGTGAATGTGTACACACTTGGGAAATGCCAGCTCCAGTTAGAAGAGTAGCTTTTTCTCCTGATAGTAAAAAATTATTAGCAGTCACTGATCAAGTTATGGGTCAAATTGGTACAATTACTGTATTTGATATTAACTATGACAATGAACAATATATCAATCAAAGTTCAGAACCAAGTTTAGTCATTAGAACAAGAGAAGATGCTAAAAAAGTAACTATTGCTGGATATTCAGCAAATGGAGAATATATCATTGCAGGTCATGAAGATGGATACGTATCTAAATATGATGCTAATACTGGTGAATTCATTGAAACCGTTCAAGCTCATGGAATCCATAATGAAGAAAAAGTTGTAGCTATTACTGATATACAATTTGCTCCTGAAGATAAATCTTATTTTATTACTGCTTCAAAAGATAAATGTGCTGCATTAATTGATGTTAAAACTTTCAAAATATTAAAAGTCTATAAAGCTGATGCTCCAATGAACACTGCTGCTATTACTCCTATTAAAGATTTTGTCATTTTAGGTGGTGGTCAAGAAGCTAGAAATGTTACTACTACAGCTGAATCACAAGGTAAATTCGAAGCTAGATTTTATCATAAAATTTTCATTGAAGAAATAGGACGTGTTAAAGGTCATTTCGGTCCTTTAAATACAGTTGCTGTTCATCCAGATGGTGTTGGTTATATTAGTGGAGGAGAAGATGGTTTCATTAGATTACACGTATTTGATAAACCTTACTTTGAATTCGTTTTCGACGCCGAAAGAACAGAAAGAGCTATCGCTGCTGGTGCAACTTAGCCAGTCAACTAATGCATATATACTTTAGGTAATTGTATAGTAATAATCCAGATATACAGATGATAAAAAATTAAATGATAAGGTGCACGGGTGTAGTATCGCATTAAATTTCTAGAACGTTCTAGTTACCGTTAGAAAAGGCTGCAAAATACTTCTTGAAATTGATATTAAAATAGCGAGGGCCATACAATTTTCAAATTTGTATATCAATTTATTTATCAATATTTGAAAGTTATCAAATGCTTAAATTATATTATCCAACTTATCCTGCATACTCTCTATACTCTTCTCATCCTTGTGAACAACGTCGGCCCATATTCGTAAATGATCTTCTTCGTGAGATGAATTTACATAAACAGTGGCAAAATAACAGGTCAAAAGAGAACCCAAGAGAAAATGGTATTGAATCCAGACAATTAGAAACCACTGAATCATATCAAATTCAAATTTATAAGTCGAATGGTGACTTCAGTAGCTACGAAATACGATTGGTGAAGAAGAACCACCAGTATTTCATCAAAATAGTGTCAGATCACGACAAAATAAACGAATCATACAAGCTTGATACAGAGTCTATTGATATTCATGGTATAGATTACGAATGGAATAAGCTTGATAAGGTTTTACTGATTGTACTTCCTAAGCGCAAAGATGATTCTAAAACTGATCATGAAATCAGCAAACTGAAAGAAGTGAAACAGCTGAAAGAAGAGCGGAGAGCAAGAAGGAGAGAAAGAAAACAGTTAAAAGCTCAAAGGAAACACTTAAAACAACAGCTTAAAAACTTAAAAGCAATGAAACGTACGTGCTATGAGGAAGTTGCTGCAAAAAAACCAAAAGAGCCAGACCATGCACATAACTATGCAGAAGACTTAAGCAGCACCGAAAACAATGTCGTGCCAATTTCCATTACTGGAAGCGGGTCTTCGGATTTCGAAACGGAGTCTGAAGTTACCCCTAGTGAGTCGGAATCCGGTTCAGAATCCGAGATGGGTGAAGCTAAAATTGCTTCCAAATTAATGCACTCTCCATCTATTGAAGAAGTTGAAGATGAAGAGTTTATACTACTTCGTAAGAAACTTCACGATCAAAGCTAACAGTTGATAGAGTAGCCTTTCTAATACTTAGTTTCAAAAATTTAATTTAGTTTAGTTTATGAATTTAAATGATGTATCTTATGTGATAATTTTGAGTATTGCACCAATTTTACTAAATTTTGTAGAAATGTTGCGATCGATAAGGAAATGGAATTTTTCAGCTAGAAACTATTGCCACAAAAATTTAGTACTACACGGTGAAATGTCCGACTATTCAGATACACCGTTGTCGGCTATAGGAGAAGAAGCAGACGATGCCGGAGGGTTCATCTTAGATGATCCTGACTTTGCAAGCAATAAACGAAAGTCTAGATCAGCAGCTAAGAAAAAGCAGTCTTATAAAGAGCCTTCAGATGATGAAGATCACGACGATGATTTTATAGAAGTTGAGAGTATCTACAAATCCACAAAGACTCCCAAGAAGAGGGCCACAAAGAAGAGGGCCACCAAGAAAAGAGCAAGAGAGAACGACTTTGATGATGATGATCATGAGTTCACCATCACTAATGAGGAAGGCGACGATGAGCTCGAGATCCTAGAAGTCACAGAAAGACAAGGGATCATGGCAGAACGTAATGCACTTATAGAAGATGGTCTTACAGCCGAAAATGCAGTCACAATATCCGACAAGGACGACGATGATGAACCGTTAGCAGATAAAAAACCTCCCAAGAAAAAGAGAGCAACTAAAAGAAAACCAGCCAAGAAGAAAGAACCAAAAGTTAAGGTTCCTTATTTTACCAGAACAACTAATAGGTTGTACGAAGAGCATCCTCATCTAAAAGATGTGTTCCCTTATCTTCAGTCATTAGATCAAATAAAAGTAGAACGGGCTCCGCAACCTTCGGGAATGAATATCAGACTTTTACCGTTTCAACTTGAAGGTCTCAATTGGTTGATAAAACAAGAAGAGGGTGAGTTCGGTGGAGGTATTCTTGCAGATGAGATGGGGATGGGTAAAACCATTCAAACTATTGCTCTTTTCATGAATGATGAATCAAAAAGACCCAATTTAGTGGTTGGGCCAACCGTGGCATTAATGCAATGGAAGAATGAAATTGAAAAGCACACAGAAGAGGGAAGGCTCAAAGTACTTCTTTTTCATGGTGCTAACAGGTCCAACAATATTGATGAGCTCAATAAGTACGATGTAATTCTCACTTCTTACTCAGTTTTAGAATCTGTCTACCGTAAGGAGCATTACGGATTCAAACGAAAGGGTGGTCTCGTTAAAGAACAATCACCACTACACAATCTTAAATTCTATCGGGTCATTCTCGATGAAGCTCATAATATCAAAGATAGAACCTCAGGAACCGCAAAGGCAGCAAACAATTTACAGTGTGAAAAACGTTGGTGTCTTACAGGGACTCCATTACAAAATAGAATTGGTGAGATGTATTCTTTAATTCGATTCTTGAAGTTGGATCCATTCTATAAATACTTTTGTACAAAATGTGATTGTTCCAGTGATGAATGGAAATTTTCAGACTGGAGACATTGTGATCAATGTGGCCATTCACCAATGGTTCACACTAATTTCTTCAATCACTTCATGTTGAAAAACATTCAAAAGTTCGGAATTGAAGGTGACGGATTGACAAGTTTCCAACATATAAGACTTTTACTTAATAATGTCATGTTGAGAAGAACAAAACTCGAACGTGCCGATGATTTAGGGCTACCACCTCGAATCGTTGAGATTAGAAGAGATAGATTTAATGAGGAAGAAAAAGATTTATACACCTCATTATATAGTGATTCCAAAAGAAAGTTCAATGATTATGTTGCTGAAGGGGTTGTTTTGAATAATTACGCCAATATTTTCACTTTAATCACCAGAATGAGACAATTAGCCGACCATCCAGATTTGGTTTTGAAGAGAGTAGGTACAAATTCACTTTCGAATGAAGTTGAAGGGGTAATTATGTGTCAATTATGTGACGATGAAGCAGAAGAACCTATAGAGGCCAAATGCCGTCACAGATTTTGCAGAATGTGTGTTCAAGAATATTGTGAAAGTTTTATGGGAGAAGAAAAGAATTTGTCTTGTCCTGTTTGTCATATTGGGTTAACCATTGACTTACAACAACCAGCTCTAGAAGTTGATGAAGAGCTTTTTTCAAAAGCATCAATCGTTAATAGAATTAAACTGGGTACTCACGGAGATCAATGGAGATCATCCACCAAAATAGAAGCTCTTGTAGAAGAACTTTACAAGCTACGGTCGGACCGTCATACTATTAAGTCGATTGTTTTTTCACAATTTACCTCAATGTTAGATTTGATTGAATGGCGTCTTAAAAGAGCAGGATTTCAAACTGTGAAGTTACAAGGTTCAATGTCGCCTCAACAACGTGATAATACCATCAAGCATTTTATGGAAAATACTCAGGTTGAAATCTTTCTAGTATCTCTTAAAGCTGGTGGTGTTGCATTAAATTTATGTGAAGCATCACAGGTATTCTTAATGGATCCCTGGTGGAATCCAAGTGTTGAATGGCAATCAATGGATCGTGTTCATAGAATTGGACAAAAAAGACCAATTAGAATCACAAGATTCTGTATTGAAGATAGTATTGAGCTGAAAATTATTGAACTTCAAGAAAAGAAAGCTAATATGATTCATGCTACTATCAACCACGATGATGCTGCTGTTAGTCGTTTGACACCTGACGATTTACAGTTTTTGTTTATGAACTAATATTTATACGCTGTCCTATAGAAATAGAGTAATATCGATTAATCAATAACCAGACGTAGTTGTATATCAGGTTTGTAGTTAATGACTTTAGTGCAAAGAATTAGTGTTTTGCTGCAAATACTTATCTTCACGTGACCCAAAGCTTCCATAGTGAGTCATTGGCTGCGCAAAAGCCAGTCGGAAATCTGGAGAAAAGATTTGACTGAAAAATATTGATAGAAAAAACCTCATAGGATCCTTCAAGTGAATTTTCCATAAAACTAAATCTTATTTGAAAATGTCACAGCATCAGTATTGGGTGAATTATTTAGATAATTCTACTCTTTCGGTATTGCCACATGACTTCCTTAAACCTCAAGATAATCAATCTGTTGAAGCATCTTATTCTTTTAAAACTGCAAGTAATAAAATCACTTTTGGTCTTACAGTATTAGCAGTATTAATTTTTAGACTCACTGGTGATGAAGACATTGTCATTGCTACTGATTCCAAGTCTGGAAATACTCCATTTATTTTGAGATTGAGCTTATCGGCATCAACTACTTTTGCTGAACTTTTAGCTAAAGTCGAGCAAGACTTTAATACTAATAGTTCTAAAACTAGCTATGAAAGCTTAGATGAGGTCGCAAATGCTATTAAAGATTCCAAAAAGCTTGACTCATCTCCTCCTTTATTCAGAATCTCTTACCAGCATACTAGATCATCCCAACAACTAGAGACCAGTGTAAAAGGTACTATTAGAGATTTAGCTATTTTCACTGATCCTGAATCTGGTGAATCAGAAATTTTCTACAATGCCTTATTATACAAGAAAGATAGAATTGCTATCTTTGCTGAACAGTTCGTTAAATTTTCTGAATATGTAGCTAAAGACTCTAATGTGGCTATAACTAAAGGAAACTTAATTACCAAGTCTCAACTTTCTCAATTACCTGATCCAACCATTGATTTGGACTGGTCTGGCTACAGAGGCGCTATCCAAGATATCTTCATGAAAAATGCTGAATCTCACCCTGATAGAACATGTGTGGTTGAAACCAAATCTTTCATGAACCCTGATTCTAAAACTCGTACTTTTACCTATAAGCAAATCAACCAAACTTCTAATTTGGTGGGTAATTACTTAAAAGAAACCGGGATCAAAAAAGGAGATGTAGTCATGATTTACGCTCATCGTGGTGTTGATTTGATGATTGCTGTTATGGGTGTTTTAAAGGCTGGTGCTACCTTTTCTGTAATCGATCCTGCTTATCCACCTGCTAGACAAACTATTTATCTCTCTGTTGCCAAACCAGCAGGTTTGATCGGATTGGCCAAAGCAGGTGTCTTAGACTCGTTGGCCGTTGATTACATCAAGAAAGAATTAAACGTCGTAACTACCATTCCTCAATTAGAAGTTCATAGTGATGGTTCTTTATCAGGTGGTAAATTAGAGAATAGCGAGAAGGACGTTTTTGAAAGTTATGAAAAATATAGAGATACTCCTACCGGCGTCATTGTTGGTCCAGATTGTAACCCTACTTTATCATTTACTTCTGGTTCAGAAGGTATTCCAAAAGGTGTATTGGGTCGTCATTATTCTTTAGCTTACTATTTCCCATGGATGGCTAAAACTTTTGGCTTGTCATCATCTGATAAATTTTCTATGTTATCAGGTATTGCTCATGATCCAATTCAAAGAGATATGTTCACTCCATTATTCTTAGGAGCACAATTACTCGTTCCAACTGCTGATGATATTGGAACTCCAGGTAAATTAGCAGACTGGATGTCAGAATATGGTGCTACCGTTACTCATTTGACTCCTGCAATGGGTCAACTTTTAAGTGCTCAAGCTTCGACTCCAATTCCTTCATTACATCATGCCTTCTTTGTGGGTGATATTTTGACTAAAAGAGATTGTCTTAGATTACAAAGTTTAGCTAAAAATGTCTTTATTGTCAACATGTATGGTACTACTGAAACTCAAAGAGCGGTTTCATATTTCGAAATCAAATCTCGTGAATCAGATCCAACCTATTTGAAAAGCTTGAAAGATGTTATGCCTGCTGGAACTGGTATGTATAACGTTCAATTATTAGTTGTCAATAGAAATGATACCTCTCAAACTTGTGGGGTTGGTGAAATTGGAGAAATTTATGTTAGAGCTGCCGGTTTAGCAGAAGGTTACAGAGGATTACCTGATTTAAATAAGCAAAAATTCGTTACTAATTGGTATGTTGATCCAAAGAAATGGACAGAACAAGATGAAGCCAATAAAACGTCTGATCAAATCTGGAGACAAAACGGCTGGTTTGGCCCTAGAGACCGTTTATATAGAACTGGTGATTTAGGTCGTTACTTACCGGATGGTAATGTTGAGTGTTGTGGCCGTGCTGATGATCAAGTCAAAATCAGAGGATTCAGAATTGAATTAGGCGAAATCGATACTCACTTATCACAACACCCATTGGTTAGAGAAAATGTTACTTTGGTCAGAAGAGACAAGAATGAAGAACCTACTTTAATTTCTTATATTGTACCAAAAGATTCACCAGAATTAGTCAACTTCAAATCAGATGTCATTGTTCCTGAAGGTGAAGAGATCGATGATCCTATTGTCACAGGATTAGTGGAATATGCTGAATTGATCAAAGATATTAAAGGTCACTTAAAGAAAAGATTAGCATCTTATGCTATTCCTACTATAATTGTGCCAATGGCTAAATTACCTTTGAACCCAAATGGTAAAGTTGATAAACCTAAATTACCTTTCCCAGATACTGCACAATTAGCTGCAGTTTCTAGACTTTTTGCATCCAAGAAAGGTATTTCTGAAGAAGAAGAAAGTTTCAATAAACTCGAAACTACAATTCGTGATTTATGGTTAGATGTTTTACCAAACAGACCTGCAACCATCTCAAAGGACGATTCATTCTTTGACTTGGGTGGTCACTCAATCTTAGGTACTAGAATGATTTTCGAATTGAGAAAGAAACTTATGGTAGATGTTCCATTAGGAGTTATATTCAAAAATCCAACTATTGAAACATTCGCCAAAGAAGTGCAAAAATTCATATCTGGTAACGATTTTGAATTAGCAAAAGGTTCAAGCGCTGACCAAGAGGAAGAAGAAAAAGATCAATCAGTAAACTATTCCGAAGACGCTATTGAATTGACTAAGACTGCACTTCCAAAATCTTACAGTTCACTTAATGAACTTGATTTCACCAAAACTGTCAATGTTTTCGTTACTGGTGCTACCGGATTTTTAGGGTCTTTCATTATTCGTGAACTTTTAGTATCTCGTACTAATCATAAATTTAAGATCTTCGCTCATGTCCGTGCCTCTTCTAAAGAAGCTGGATACGAAAGATTACGTAAAGCTGGTACTACTTACGGAATCTGGGACGATGATTGGAAGAGCAATATTGAAGTTGTTCTTGGTGATTTATCGAAGGAGCAATTTGGTCAAGATTCTGAGTCATGGAACAAATTAACTTCAACCATCGATGTAATCATTCATAATGGTGCTTTGGTGCACTGGGTTTACCCATACTCTCAATTGAGAGATGCAAATGTTGTAGGTACTATAAATGTTATGAGTTTAGCTGCATCTGGAAAACCTAAATATTTTTCATTTGTTTCATCTACTTCAGCACTTGATACTGATCATTTTGTTCATTTATCCGATGAATTAGTTGCTAAAGGAGGAGATGGTATTCTTGAATCTGATGATTTACAAGGCTCTGCACAAGGCCTTGGTACCGGATATGGACAATCTAAATGGGCTGCTGAATACATTATCAGAAGAGCTGGTGAACGAGGATTAAGAGGATGTATTACTAGACCTGGTTATGTTACTGGATTTTCCAAAACTGGTGCCTCTAATACTGATGATTTCTTATTAAGAATGTTAAAAGGATGTGCAGAATTAGGAGCATATCCAGATATTACAAATAATGTTAATATGGTCCCAGTTGATCATGTTGCAAGAGTAGTTGTTGCAACTGCATTAAATCCACCGAAATCTGATGAATTAACAGTAGCTCAAGTTACTGGACATCCAAGAATTCAATTCAATGATTTCTTAGGTACTCTTGAAACTTACGGTTATGAAATTAAACAAAAAGATTATCCTACATGGAGAAATGCTTTAGAAAAATTTGTAGTTGAAGATGCAAATGATTCAGCATTATTCCCATTATTGCATTTTGTGTTAGATAATTTACCACAAGACACCAAAGCTCCTGAATTGGACGATACTAATGCTTCAACAAGTCTTAAATTTGATGAAAAATTATCTGGAATTGATTATAGTAAGGGTAAAGGTGTAACACAAGAACAAACAGGTATATACATAAGTTACTTAGTTAAAGTTGGTTATTTACCTAAACCTACAGGAACTGGTAAACCGTTACCAGAAGTTGAACTCAGTAAAGAGACTTTGGAATTAATAAGTGCTGGTGCTGGAGGACGTGGATCAGCAGCATAATCTATAGACTTAAACAATTAAATAAATGAAAGAAGTGAAGTTAATTGTAAGAATTAATCGTAGAGAAAATTGTGAAACCCAAAAAGAGTCTATAAAAACAACATTTAAAAAATTTGAAACAAACGGGTCAATAAAATGAAACTGACAATTTGAGGTTTGAAAATTATAATTACAATGCTTAGCTTTGCACCTTCTGTTACTTTATTGTATTTTAGTATTTAGTGCGATTTTCAACGGTAAAGACCAGCGTTACTTTTAGTGGTTGACAAGACAATGAACCATCTCTAGCACGATGTCAGACTCGGGAATCACTATGGTTGTGGGATCTTCCAATGAAGAAGATTCCAAACCTTCTAAAAATGGGATAATTGAATCTATGTCTCAAGATAGTATGTCAGTTTCTAAACGAAATGATTCTCATAAGCCAATTAGACCACCATCTTCACCATTACCTAAACGAGGTCTTCTAGATAATAACAAATCATCAACGTCATTACGACGAATGCAAATAACATCACCGAAAACTCCAAATAGAGGTATTTTCGGCCACCAAAATTCAATTCAAACATCTCCAATATTTTCAATACCAAGTAAAAATAGTACCAGAAATAAACCTGTCAACGGATTGCGTAGTAGCGACCTGAAACCTCATCTCCCACCAGTAGTTACTGAAAAAAGTCGACTAGTTGAACAATTCTACAGTGCAGTCAAGGAAACTCCAAAGAATAAAGATGATCATGATGATTTATACGGATCAGGAATCGGTAGCTCACCTAGTAAAGAAGTCATCGAGGGAGGATTCATTGATAATAGTGAAGAAGCTAAGTATAGCGATTTGACGTTTGAACAGATGATAAATCAGGGTGGGCTTAAGTATATACCACTAGATAAGCATATTCATCATGATGAGAATATTACCAATTCACTTCTCAATATCGATCAATTGATACATGAACGTCTCAGCGAAAGTCAAGAAAGTCCATTGATAGGTGATGAAAAACAGATTAAGATTCTTACGGGAGTGTTTGAAAATATTGAGTTTAAATTACAAAGAGAACAACAGGAACGACTTCATGATGATCAATACACTACAAGTTTTAAACAAATACATAAACTAAGTGGATATCTAGAAGATTTAAAACGGGCAATGCAAGCCATTTTCAATGAACTTCATGAAAATAAAGAACCAATTAAACATAAATATAGGACACGAATTAACGATAATTTAAAAAAGATTAAAGAATTAGAAATTACCCTCGAAAATCTCGAGCATCGTCTTGCAGCCAGCCGGGCTTCAATTAATGATAAGAAGTCAATTATGTCACAAGAAGTATTTGAAAAATTCGAAATTCTTGACTACATCGACAATAAGTTCGATGAACACACCAGATTGCTGCGAAATCGTAAGTTTAAGCAGGTCAATATCGCTCTTATAATCATGATTATTATATTTGGCATATGTTTTGGAGCATTTTGATCATGACTAAATCTTACTAAATAGACTAATCTTATTTATAATCTCATTATATAATACAATAAATCATGTAAACAACACGTTATTTTTATATAGTTAAAAACTTTAGTGTGACAAATAAACTCGTTTCATCTCATTTTAGTGCCGTTGACAACCAAATGGTGTTTTAGGCTTCAGGGTAGGAATGGAGAAAAAAAAAAAAAAAAAAAGAAGGGGAAATAAAAAGAAATTCACGCCTGAAAAAAAGAGCAAGGGACCTGTCAACTTTAATATAAATTAATTAACAACAACAACAACAAATTAATTGTCTAAGTAATTGACATCGATCCAAGGTATATATCCTTATTATCGGAGATATTGAAACAACCCCGATAAAATTTCAAATCCTCAGTGAAGTTAACATTTGCAGACGATTACCGAGCAGGGGAAAAAGAAAAGTGCAGAAAAAAACGTGAGAAAAAACCGTAAAAATCATACAATTTTCACTATCAAATAAACCTTAGTCTATCTATCGACGAGGGGATATTTAGTTATTCTACATTTAATCTTAAACTACTTAGCTTTAAAAGTAATTGAGTACTTTTAATCTAATTTTAATCTTTAAAATAACTGCCAGATCATCTGAAATTTCATCTTAATTTCATATTCAAGATTGCAAGTATGGCTCAAGTTTTATATCTAGGTTATTCTCTTAATAGCCCAAGATCGGTACTTGATAATATACTGAATATTGATTCAAATGGGTATAATCAAACATTTTGGGATCCTTCAAAAATAAAAGATATAAATTACCTGCCAAATTACTTTAATAGCTTTAAACATTTAATCTCTTATTTGTTCACAAAGGGTAATAGTGAAAGTGATAGTAATTATCCAACCGTTATTGTGATTGATTCAAATCATGCTGGTAAATCAACTAGCTCTGAATTAGATGCTTTACTGTTACATGATAAATCTTTAGTGTTAAAATTCTTCTTTTGTCATAGAAATGTTATTGTAATGGACCTTAAATCATTATCTGATGTGAATACTCAAAAAGATTTAAATAATACTATAATTAAAATTAATGAACTCATAAGTAATAGAATATCAAGAGTTCAAACTTGGACTGGTGTTGGTCCTTCAAATATTAATGATCAATTTGCAAAAGAATTACAAGAAATTAATTTCGAAATTAATGAAATAATTGCTACTATGTCTTACCTGTTAAATAGAAGTACTAACCTTGCACCATATTCAAGAGATAAAATCACCAAGTTCAAATGCTTGATCATCAAAGAAATCGATTTTAAATCATTGTTATCAAATCATGATGAATTACATTTATCTAAAATATGTCATATGGTTGGACATTGGTCATTTCCTGCTCATGAACTTTCAAATGATGATTTGATATATTGTGTTTATTTGATGTTAAAATTTGCATTAGATTGTTTAATTCCAGAACGACCTACTATATTCATCCCTCTGTCTAATGAGTTATTGGGATTTGTATTTATGGTAAGAGATACTTATAAAAATGGTAATCCTTTCCATAATTTCCGTCATGCTGTTGATGTTATGCAAGCATGTTTCCATTATCTTGTAAAATTAGGATGTTTACCTGTTTTCCAACAAGCTGAATGTAATCCTTCAGCTGATGAATTAAAATATATTAGTGGGGAAAAACGTCCTTTTAATTCTACAAAATTAGTTTTAAGATCCAATAAAGAAAAATCACTGTGTCATGATAAACAGACAGATTTAAATTCATTACAAACACTTGGATTATTAATTGCTGCTTTAGGTCATGATGTTGGACATCCAGGAGTTACAAATGCTTTCATGATTCAACATGAAGCACCAACAGCTCTTACATATAATACAAGATCTGTATTAGAACTGTATCATGCTAGTATTTTCATTAATAAAGTTGTCAGTATTAATTGGCCTGGCTTGTTAGAATCAGAAACTGATACTAGATTTAAATTAACTTTTAGAGAGTTAATTATTAGTTGCATTTTAGCTACCGATATGGCGGAACATTTCCAATATATCGATAAACTTACAAGTTTTAAAACAGACAAACTTCAAGCACAAAGTAATCAAGTCAAATTAATCTCATCATTACTTATTAAATGTGCTGATATTTCAAATGTTACCAGACCATTAAGAGTAAGTTCACAATGGGCATTAGTTTTATCAAGAGAATTTGATGAAATTACATTACTTGAAAAAAAATTAAAAGATCCATCAAATTATATTCAAAAAGAAATTGAACATGGTAAAACTCCATTACTTTTAAAGGAAGTATTGGTTGCTAATCCCATGTTACATAAGGGACAAATTTTCTTTATTGATGCATTTGCAGAAAATTTATTTAATAATATTGCTGAATTACTTCCTGAATTAAAATACACCTGTGATATTATTAGAATCAATAAAGATTTCTGGATTCAAAGATCAAAAGAGATTTAAATTTTTTAATTAATTCCAGTTTATGATTAACGCTGCATTTGTACTCATATATACCATTTACCAGTGATGTACTTTCACTAGTTGAAAAATTACTAGTTTTGTACTGTTATTTTTGTCATTTACTTTCATTGCGCTTAGCGCTTGTCATCATCCTTATAAATTTATAGACCTATATAGTGAATCAATTTTAAATGTTACCGAATTCCTTCTCATCTTGTTTAATCTTCCATTTGTCTTCCCCAGTTTCATCTCGCACTAATTTGCAACCTAAAACTCCATTGGACGTGCGAATTTTACGTACAAAGAAAAAGCTGGTAGTGAGAGACCCATTCAGTTTTTTTCTGAGATGTGCTGGAAAAAAAAACCTGGCCAGCTCATTTCTCTTGACCTTAGTGAAATAGTTTCTGATATTAATTCAGATTTTTATATAAAATAGCTTAATTTTTGGAAGAACCTCTATATTGGAATTAATTTCTATTGACAATTCGTCCATTGCTATCAGAGATTAAAATAAAATCATTAACCATTAATTTTCCGCCACACCTCATCTCCGTGGGTTTAATATTAAATTGATTTTAAAATACTATAAGGATGGAACAAAATAACGTTAGATCACCACCTATTAACAGACCTATAGTATTATCACCACCACCTTTAGATCAAAATAAAATTCCAACTTCACAATCTAAACCAAATGGAAGACAGCAAAGTGTAGGTTTTAATATGCAACATGAATTTGAAACTCTTAATGCTGACTTAAATTTAGATTTTAGAAATAATTCTTCTCCAAATTCTCATCAAAAAACTCCTTCTTCAAGTACAAATGCTAGTATAGGTGCAGTAAATAGTTCAATTGGTGTATCTTCTCCAATTATAGATTCATCATCAAATGCTAAAAATAATTTAGGTCATAGTTTACTTGCACCATCAGCTTCGAAATATGGCTTTATGGATTTAAACTCAACAATGTCTCCAATCTCAGGTTCTTTACTTCATGAACAATCGATTTCTCCAATTCCTTCATCTGGTGGTAATGCATTAGGTTCAATTTTATCTCAAAATAATTCAGCAAATAATAGTGGGAGTTCTTCAAACTTAGTTCAACCTGAAAGTTTTAGTCATCCAAATTTAATGACTACTTTAAATATTCCTGCACCAAATCGTCCTCAATCCGCCCATGATTTCCTGAATTTCTTTGGTCGTCAACCTCAAGATGAAAAACCATCTAATTTTTACCTGGACTTGTTAAGATATACCAACTGGCTTGAAAATTTATCTCCTCAAGATACGGTTGCTACAATAGATTATATGTGTAATGTATTACCATTGGATATCTTACTTACTTTCAAATCAAAATTAGATAATCACTTAACTCATCATACTCGTCAATTTAATCCTCAACCTCAATCACAACCTCAACCTCAACCTCAACCTCAAAATTATGGTAAAGTGTTATCTCCTTATCAACAACCTCAATTTCAAAATAATGATTATTTGAATGAATTAGATGCATTAAGCTTAGAACCTTCTGCTTCTCAACCTCCTTATACTGGAGGTTTATATCAACCCAAACCAAAACCAAATTCTTTAAGAAGTCATTTATTTGCTGATAAAACTCAACGTTCTAAATCAGCAGATCCTGGACTTCATAATAAATTTAATCCTGGTGAAAGAGCAAAATCACCAACTTCTCATTTATATGAAAAGACAAACTTTCTTCAATTAGCAGCTGCTAATAATTCTTCAACCGGTCCATCAAATTTCACTAATCAGCCACAAGTTCAAATGCATAATCAACAACATAATCCTCAAATTAGCCTATCTAATTCTAATAGTCAATCAACATCTGAAGATTCATCACTTGATTATACAGCATTAAAACTTGGTGCATTAGCAACCATTAATTCAAGAGTTGTACTTGATTCAAATAGAAAGAATAATTTCCATCTGCCTCAACCAATAGGTCAAAATAATCATAGAAATGCATTAGCTTATGAAGAAGCTTTGAATAGATCCGTTAATTCATCATCTGTTCCAGTTCCTTCAAATAAATATAATCAAACATCACCTTCACACAGTCAAAAATCAAATAAGAAGGATGTTTTAGGAACTCAATCAAATTCTCAAAGTAATACATCAATGCCACAAGAAGTTTCAAATATTGAATTACTTGAAAATATTCCTGCTTGGTTAAAACTTTTAAGATTACATAAATATACTGATTGTCTTAAAGATTTACATTGGAAAACATTAATTGAATTAGATGATGAACAATTAGAAGATAAAGGAGTTAAAGCTTTAGGTGCAAGAAGGAAACTTTTGAAAGCTTTCGATGCTGTTAAAGCAACAAATATACAATATATAGATAATATTTGATATATTATCAAGGATTACAAGGATATATGATTAAACTTATATGTATATTATTAATACATTTAGATTATATTATAGTATTATTTCCTAAAAAAATATATATTTTAATAGGATTAAAATTCATTAAAAATATTTAATTAAATATATTGTATGCAAATTATTACTTCACATAATGATACAACAAGAATTTGTTTTCTTTGCTTGTTTATAAAACATTCTTGAAGAACTTGATAAAGCTTCAGATTTATCAACTAATGAATCTAATTTTTCACCTCTTTCTAAAACACTTTCAATAGTCTTATGTAAAACAATTTTTGTTTCATCAAGTTCTTGTTGAACTTTCATAATTGAATCTGCTTGACCAGGATCTTGATATTTTTTTAAATAAGATTCTAAAGCATCATATTTAAAACTGGCATTACTATCAGTTGCAGTACTCCATTCTTTCAGGGGATGTAATGATAAATATTCTTCTAAAAATTTATTAATTAAAGTATAAGCAGGTCTAACAGGATATTCTTTATCGGTAATAACAACTCCTGATAATCCTTCCAGTCTTGTATAAGTATGACCAACATAGTTCCCTTCTTCAATACTTTGTCTTTGACCTGATTGAGTTCTTTGAGCTACTGTTTCAGCAAAAAATGTCATAAATTGTGAAACTCCACCTCTTTCAAACATAGAGAATTGACTTAAATCTCTTGCTGTAGATAATTCAACGGTTTTACCCGTTGTTTTCAATATACCAATATAATAAATCTTCATACTACTTGTTTAACGAGCAATCAAGTCGGTGTTTTTAAGGATGCGCCAGCAAGCCGCTGTTATGATGGATCCGTACACCAGATCAAACAAATAAACAAATTATATTCATTACACAACACCCGTACCTCTTAATCTCAATCGTCAGTTTTGTTTATCGGTAGTAATGTCAATTTCAATGAGGTAAATTCAACAGGGAATGACACTACGAATTTACAAAAATTAATTTTGAACCCCATATTTTGATTAAATTTCACTTGGTTGACATAATATTTTCACTTTGAAGAAAAATAATTATTTAAATTTAATGAGTCAACCCATACCTACTTTAAAAGTAGTGCTTCTAGGAGATCTGGGAGTAGGAAAAACATGTTTAAGATCACAATTTGTTCATCATATTTTTACAAATGCATATAAATCAACAATTGGAGGAGATTATTTAACTACTAGCATAAAACTTCCAACTAATAAGAATGAAATTATAGAATCACATTCAACTCAACAGCATGAGCATTATCTTTCATTAAATGAAGATCAAATTCAGCGATATAGATCTGATAATAATAATTCAACTCCTGATAAAGTTAATTTACAAATTTGGGATACTGCTGGTCAAGAAAGATTTAATTCAATTTCTCAAGCATTTTATAGAGGTACAGATGTAGTTGTATTAGTTTATGATATTACAAATTATGAATCAGTTTTAAGTATACGAGATTGGTTTGCAAGATTTATGGAGCATTGTCATGTCGATAAACCGGGAGTAATTATAGTGGGGAATAAAATAGATAAATCAAATGATAGAGTTGTTTCAATAGATGAAATAAGAGAAATTCTTATTCAAAATTGCTCAGTTAATGTTGATAATTATGTTGATAATTGGGAAACTGATCTTCGAGAAGTAACATCTAAAAAATTAGATTTAGTAGAACAATTATTCCTACGAGTTGCACAACTTGGAGTTGAAAATACTCAAAATAATAATATCGAAACAGATTCTGTGACAAGAGTTCTAAAAAGAAGAAAAATAATTAAGTTTGATACTATTGACTTGACTGACTTTTCTCCAGCTTCTTCAAGATGTGCATGTTAGATAGAATTGTTACAATAATACTCAAGATGATAAATTCAAATGTTCTTTTATTTCATACATGACCCGATTATATTTAGCTATATACAAGGTTCATAAATAATACCGGTTAATACTTTTTACATTGTCTAAGATAAAGTAGAAGATGAAGATTAAACTTCAGAAACTGGAGCGGTTTCAACTGGGGCAGTTTCAGTGGCACTTTCTACTGGAGCAGTTTCGGTACTTGGTTCAGTACTAGGTTCATCATCTTCATATAATTCTTCTTTGTAGTGTTCTGGATATTGTCTAAAACAAGTTCTCATGGCTTCAAACTTCTTGATACAGTCGATACCCTTTGGCTCAGTTTCAGAATAAACGAAACAAGCAAATGCTGCCTTGAATTCTTCACCACATGGACCGTGAGCCATACCTCCTAAACAAGGGCAATCCCAATTTATTTCACCAGTTTCTGGATTGAAAGCAGCACTTTGGTGTCCTTCAGATTCTTCTCCTTCAGGTGAAGTTTCAGCTGGTGGTTCATCAGAAATTTCAGATTCTGATTCTGATTGAATATCAGCAGGTTCTTTAACTTCAATTTCAACTGGTTTGACTTCTAAAACTGCTTGAGTTTCAACTTCTGCCTCTCTAGCTTCAGCTTGAGATTTAGCAACTTCTGCAGCAAAAGTCCCCTTTTCAGCTTCACATTCAATCTGAGCATCATTAGATACAGTCTCGGAAGCTAAAGTAGAAATACCAACTGCAAACATGGTAGCAGCACCTATAGAGTAAAGTTTATAGTTTAAAGGTTGATTTACCACACGTTGTGAGTAGAATCTGTGACCGGCTCTGGCCATATGTGGTAACCTCGATCTCACAATAGTTCTAAACATGGTAAATTATCTATAGAGTGTAGCAATAGTGTCGGAGTTGCAGGCAAAAATATTTCAGATGAGTAAGCCGGTAGTGTCGGTGTCAACCCGTACACCCAAAAATCTACATCTAGAGGTATATGCTAGAGAGAAAGCTGGTTTATGGCTAATAACGGTTACGTTAATGTGATATTACTATGTTTTATATACAAGAAAACGGTGTGATGGCAGACTTTGTTGGCGGATTTCGGGGCATGTTTTTCGGCTTGCTTGTAAGAATGATATTGGGACCGCCTATCACTAACTGTTACGACGTAGGAGACTTGTAGAAAACTACAATCTGAATTAGGTCATGCTGGGTAGATTGTTTGAGGTGTATGATATACTAGTTTTCTTTGTTGACCTGGTCTCGAATATCTTGTGATAAATCAAGAAGCTCGATTTGTTGTACTACAGCAGGCTCTTCAAGGGCACTGGCCCAGAGAATGGAACAAAGTACCACGATTATCGATAATCCTCCCACTCTTCTGATTGCCTTCATTGTCTTTTGGGACTCTGAAGATGACTCGTCTCCGATTTTGTTCAAGTACTGATTAAATTGGCGAAAAATGCTGGGGATATGGACATTACGGGTTTGAAATTTCAAATTGCTCGAATGAGCTGAAAGTCTTAGAAGACTAGATTGACGTGCAGCGGTAGTTCTTAGCATGACTGTGTGAGATTGAATGGAGCGAGAACAGATCGGAACCTCGGTGGTAATGAGATGTAATGAGAGGAGATGAGTGATCGATGCTATTTTTCAGTTGAAAATCGCACAAATTAATTACTGCAAAATTCGTTCAAGTTATTCAACGGGACTGGAGAGTAGGAGGCATTTGATTCGATCCACAAAACGTCATCCTCGATGTAACAGCGGCACTTCGCACCTGACCCAAATTCTAGTTGGTAGAGTGAGAGGCCGCTTGTAGGATGAAATTCGTCCAATGTCGTAAATATGATACTATGGGTCTGACAATAGTCAGAAACGACATCTTTAAAAGTAGTCATTAACTGATAAGAAGGAATTCCTTCGACATTGATTTTGGACAGCAAACGCGGTGGCCCGACCTTCATGGCCCATACTACCAGTTTGATGTCAGGGCTTTCTGTGTCATTGAGAAGGGGGAGATCGATTGCATTATTTTCTAGTAGTGATATAGTTTGGTTGACATACCATTGTGCCACTTCAAAATAGATACTGCTCTTTATACGTTCATATTTCCGTATGGATATTAAATGATCCACCCATGTAGTAACACGGTGTGCTAGTGTCAATGAGTTATACGATGACTTGAAGTATTTCTGAATCAGCTTGAGCCATGGATTGAATATTCCAAACTGAAGAAAAATCGTGATTTGATCGTCATTCAATAATTTCATGTCGCAGGCAAGCCGGGAGATGAGCTCGAGCTGGTCATGATCACTGCCAGTCAATGACAGGAAATCTCGGCCTAGGCTGAACGCTGGCAAGCCACTAATAAAAGCGTTCTTGATTACATCATCTTGAACTTCAAAAGTAGATATAAGAACATCCCATACTTCAGAGTAAGCCTGCACCCAAGAAATATCTGAGTCTGTTACTTTACCCTGGGCAGTACGAGTCCATAAACTATTAGATGAATCGATATCAAAGTATTCGCTGTAACTATGTTTCACTGCTTTAAGGTACTCCGTGAATATGCTCTTATCTATCTTCCAGAAAATGGCGTCTACATACTCCATAATGTAGTCGGAAGACCCCAACAGGATTTCGAAAATGAGAAATGGTACAACTTTATGCATGCAAACAGCATTAAGAGTACCTAATGGGTCTATTAGAATTGGTGAATCGAACCAGAATCCAAGAAAGTTGGCCAATTGGGAGTGGTAATCCTCTGTTTTGTCTTTGGTCGAATCAATGATTTTAACGATACTTTGATACATCAATGAATCCCAAAGTCCCAAATTGTGTCCATCCGAAACAGGATCCAATTGGCGGTAAGCAGACGCTAGTTTGACAAGTTCAGATATACCAGGCAGTTCTTCGCTGATATGAAGAGAATTAAAAGACGAGAATATCGATTCAACAACCGGTGCTAGAATAGATATCATTACTTCTCTAGATATACTGTCTGTGTATGGCTCATGAAACACAGATTCCTGAAGCTGGCTTATAGTGAATTCCACAATGTTCTCAGCTCCAGTCAGTTTCTCATGGTAAGTCTCTATGAATTTCACCAATCGGAGTCGTATGTCTAATTCATGCTTTTGTCTGGTG
This sequence comes from Metschnikowia sp. yHQL527, assembly GCA_030578455.1. Lineage (NCBI taxonomy): Eukaryota > Fungi > Ascomycota > Pichiomycetes > Serinales > Metschnikowiaceae > Metschnikowia > Metschnikowia sp. yHQL527. Next base: position 113,850 of record JAJMRR010000023.1, on the reverse strand, counting down.
ATAGTATTAGTGATTTCTGAGTTCTTGAAAGCCAAGAACTTCTCCTGCCGAGATATATGATCGATTTTGGTACTTAACCCATCTAAGGTCTTGAATGCGGTTACAACTTCTTCAGAAACCTCTTTACTGTCGGAAATCTCTTTGAATCTTAGTGGTATTTCAATGCCTTTTGTTTCAAGTTCTTCAATAAGTGAGAAAAGATCGTAGCTCAACTCTTTCTGACGCAACGACTCCGGCTCTTGTTCATCCTCTGAGCTCGAGCTGTCGTCTCGATCCACTTTTTCGCTGATTCCTCCTACACCCAAGCCCTGGGGCCGAAGCTTTGTCTCAATTGGATTTACTATACCTTCTTGGTTAGCACCTAAACCTTTCCCCTGTTGGTACCCCATTTTGAAGAGAAGTTGGGCTCCGATACCATACTGCTCTACTGAAGGCAGCACGTCGTTGTAAGTATTTGAATTGGAGGGGGTGTATTGGAACTGGACATTTGGAGTTTGAGAAAAGTCTTGATGCTCTTCATAATCCATATCGTAATCATTTAATGTCGCTGCTACTGACGCCATTGACCCCAGCGCGGGGCGTGGTGCCGTCCGTGGTGTCTGTGACGACTTGGTGAACGCTAGTCCCTTGAAAGTCCCCATTATGTTTATGTTAGATATCTATGGGTACTACTTCTTTATAAGAGACCTGCGATGGCCGGTCACGTGAACCATCAACGAAATTATTAACTACTTTAAATCAACTAACGTAGACGGTCAGCTGGGCTACTTTTGAGGTCTTTATGGTGTTCTTTGTGCTTTATTACTTGCTGTAGTCGGTTTTTGCTTTCTGTTGTTTTACTTTACATACAAGTTTGCTTCAATGCATGTATTGAATATCTATATATACTCTGATTTTCCACCAAGCCGTGGTCTTCATTCCTTCAGCTCTTGGCCGAGTTCATGAGTTTTAGCAATACAAGCTCGTCATCAGAATTCTCGTCTTTATCGACCTCGTCTAAACCTTCGGTGACAACCTGCACCACCGCTGGTTGATTGGATAAACCTGGTAATTGTAACTCTTTCGGGATGAAGTCTCCGTACTTTGCAAGCCATTTCTTCCTTCGTTCTGACTCTTCAACTTGCATACTGAAGAGCTCCTCATCAAGGAATTTGGAGAGCTTGGACAAAAACTTTCGAGGAAATACGTATTTCTCGTAATGCAACTCTGTGAAATAATGTGACTTATAAATATCAAGAAACTGAGTGTAATGGAATGTAAGCTGTTTGACAGTATCACCATAAGCGTCTAAAGGATGTCTTTTGTCGTCATCTGTAGAGCTTTTTGAGAGCATATCATCGATAGTAGTTCTTAATACAGAAACTTCAACTAGATTATCCTGCTTGAAAGAGCGGTAGAAATGTAATTGGTCTTGAATAGATGCTGTAAGTGAATCCAAATGAAGAAAGCACTGTTTGAGGAATTGTTGAGCTCGAACTTCATTTTCCACAATAACATTATAAATGGTATTAAGGTCTTTAAGAATTTCAGGAAGTTCAAGAGCATCGTGCTGAAGTACCTCAAGGTTCACTTGAATATCCGGCCGATCAACCAGAAAAAGAGATAAGCCATGCAGACACTGATCATAGTGATTGGTTAGCATGTGAAGCATTTCAATGAGTTCTTGTTCTAATAAGGTATTTTCTTTAATTAAAGTAGATACAAAAGGATTGGATTCTACTGCAGAGGCTGATGAAAGGCTGAATCCTAATTGAACCGGGATAGCCTCGTCATACTGTTTGAATGTCTTGGAGAATTGTTTTAAAATTGTGGAGTGATAAGGAGTAAGTACTTTTTCGTTTAATTCAGATTCAAGCAACGAGTATAATTTTTCACCCTTTGATTCGTAAATACCAATATCGCTCTTGAGTGAGGCAATGGCATTGGTAGAAATAAAGTCTGCAAGGTTAGAAGGCTCGGTTCCCCCTTTCACAAGAAATGTCGGTACCTTAGTGTACTGAAGCTGAAGTAATATAGTATCTAATTGAGCAAGCTGAGGTTTACAATTCTGAGCCATTCTCGATCGAAAACCATCCATACTCTTCTTCAGAGACTCGTGGAGCGCCATGACGGTGGTGGAGATCTTTTGTTGGTGCAGACTCATGATCTCCATGAGAACGGCTAGAGTCTGTATCTTATCTGGAAGAAATACAGTAAGCTGGTAAGCAGTAGAATGAAGAAGCGCCTGAGACACAGTACAGATTTCACGAGCTTTCTCTAGTGTCTGTAGCGCCTGGTCTGTCCATTGCTTTACCTTTTCCCGAGGTATGGACATGAATTTGTGTTTTGGTTGAAATAAGTAGAATAAAGGCTAATTAGTAGATTAGTTATCGCAGTAATTGTGCAGGAATGTAACTTTTTCGTAGATTATGTAGCTAGTGGAAAATATATGAAAAATTGAATTTTTTTTGATTCTACAACTGTCTGATTCTTCCAATCTCTGGTAAAGATCAATACACCAGCTGGCGTTACAACATAGTCTTCTTTGCAAAATTGTCTTAAATTAGCTACTATATATTCTATATATTCTAATAGTAATAATTTGCACCTTTTTTCTGAAAAATCTCAGCAACACCTTTTTTCAACTGGTGTAATTTTCACTGGTTTTGTCAACTTCCAGGTTTATAGCTTTTAGTCGTCTGTACCATCAATGTCGTCTCCGCTCCAGGTGTTGCGAGAGGCAGCCATGAGCAACTCGCCCATAGTTTTCTATAAGGTTGATGCAGTGGTTGAGTCAATAAAAGATGCTACTCATGCTCAACTAGGTGTTAACGATGAAAAATTCCCATTGGACACAGTAACCAATTTTTACAACGACGACGTGGCCCAGCCGCTCCGTGCTGTTGTATTCTGCTGGATTCACGATAAGTCATCTGTTGTTGATTACAAGAGCGAATGTTTGGACTTGGGTATAAGTGATTTTAAATTTTTAGTTAAAACAGAACTTAATACTTGGTTAAATGGAAGCTCCGATACTTGTACATTCATTAAAGGTAACGATAAAGCTGCATCTGCCAAAACTTCTGACGCAACTCAAACGGGAAAGGAATCCACTGCTTCAGCATCCGAACCATCTAAGAAGAGAAAATTAGAAGACCCTCAACTCGATAGAATATCTGAATTTGAAACCGAAGCTGTTGATCACAATATGGCATTAAGAGGTAGTAAAAACATTGAATTTGGTTATCTTATCTCTGATGCCAAACGTTTTATCAGTCAACTCAAAGGTAATAAACTGAAATCTTCTTCAAAATCAAACGGTAGCTCATCAGTTCAAAAGAAACAACCAATAATTATAGTATCACCAGCTACTACATCATTAATTTCTCTTTCTAATATAAAAGAATTTCTTGAAAATGGGAAATTCGTTGAACCAAGTGTTGCATCAGCTGCAAAACCAGAACATGGAATTGTTAATCTTCATCATAGTTCCGATAGAATTGTGCCTGCTGGTCAAAATTTTATGGTTGTTGATAACGTTGATGTTTTCACTAAACCAGAGTACTGGGATCGTGTAGTTGCCATCTTCACCACTGGTCAGACTTGGCAATTTGCAAAATATAAATACCCCAAACCAGAAGAATTATTTCAAAGATATGCTGGATTTTATGTTTGTTATCAAAGTGATGTTGTTCCTAAGCAAATCAAAGATTGGAATATCAATGAATTGAAAGTTGATAGAGGTGAAAAGAGATTCAGAGATAAAATGATTGTTAAAGATTTCTGGGCTGAAATAGAAAAAATTTTAATCTCTAGAGGTTACGGAAGCCAGTAATCGTATAATCGTATGTATATTAACATTTCTTGATTGCACTATATACAAGAATAAATGTATTGATATTTAAGTTTGGGGCTTTTTACTGTGATTGTTCCTCTATTTGTAACTTTTTTCAAGTTTGATAAACTTATCGTAAACTTGTTCAGATGTCAAATTTTCCACTTTTCTATTATCTCTGCTTCTGATTGCAACAGTACCATTTTGTATGTCCTTATCCCCTAACATCAAAATATAGGAATAACCTTTTTGTATAGCATCTTTGATTCTGCTTCCAACTGATTCATTCTTTGTATCAACATCTACATAAAAATTGTATCCAGTCATTGGAGAAACTGCTGAAGTTTCATCCATAATATCACCCCACAACTTTTTCTGTAAGGATTTTGCGGCTTCATGATGTTTTTCATTAACAGGAATGATGATAGCTTGTCTTGGATTTATCCAGAACGGCCATTTTCCTTGGTAGTGATCTAATAAAATTGCAAAAAATCTCTCTAATGACCCAAAAACGGCTCTATGAACCATTATTGGTTGATGATCATGAGTACCATCTCTTCCAAGATACTTTAATTGGAACCTTGAAGGCAACTGGAAATCCAATTGAATAGTACCAACTTGATGTTTTTTGTCAAATGCATCTGTAAGAAGTATATCAATTTTAGGTCCATAAAAAGCACCGTCTCCAGATCTGATAGACCAATTACCACTACCAGCCGTTTGGTCAAGTACGTCAGAGAGTTGACTTTCAGCTTTATTCCAGGTTTCTATATCACCCATGAATTTATCTTCTGGTCTAGTAGAAAGAAAAAATTCTACATCTTTGTTACTATCTATGCCGAAAACGTTGTAGGTATCCTTTATTAAATTAACGGTATTGGTGATTTCCTGATTAATTTGATCTAATTCACAGAAAATATGACCATCATCTTGGTGAAATCTACGTACTCTGGTCAATCCTGAAAGAGCACCACTAGCTTCGTTACGATGTAAAGAAGAAAAATCAGAGTATCTCACAGGTAATTCATTATATGAGCGATCAAACTTGGAGAATATAAGACAATGTCCAGGACAGTTCATTGGTTTCAACCCATAGTCATGGAGGCCATCTTCTTCATGTGAATGCTCTTCTTTTGAAAGATCATTACCGGTGACTTTAAACATATCATCTTTGTAATTTTCCCAGTGTCCAGAAGTTTCCCAAAGCTTGGTCTTGTATATGAGAGGGGTTATGACTTCTTGAAATCCATACTTTTGTTGCTGATTCTTCATGAAGTGAACGAGTTTGTTGAAAATTCTGGTTCCATGAGGAAGGAAGAATATTGATCCTGGTGTCATTGGATCCGTGGTGTATAGTAATTGCTTATTCGATATCGACTGGTTGGATTGAGTCGATGAAGATGTCGAGGAGCACCATCTAGCTCCGAGCCATGATGTAGCCCTAACCGTTCGTATTCCTACTTTCATATAGTTAGTGAAAAATATTCATCGCACATTTTACTTACAGATCAGATAGTGATTGAATTCATACTATCAGTAGAAAAAAAGGTGATATCTACAGATATCTGGAGTCCATTGTAACAGGACTTGAAGTAGTATTTGTAATATAAGTCCCCATCGTTGTTTCGAGGTTAAACCCCATATATTTCAGTGTACTCTACACGTAGTTGATATCAATATATTACTATACATGGTCTCGTTGATAATGAGATGACTACGCCTTGATGGAGGCATCCTCGTGCTTGACTTCCAACACAGACTTATAAGTGTGAATTTTTACTTTAAATCCACTGAAAGTCTTGAATTGCCTCTGTCTTTTTGTCCATCGTCTACATGGTTTTCCAGATTTGTCTAGCAATGATCCACCATTTGAAATCAGATTACTAGAACCATTGGTGGTGGCTTTAGTGGACGCAGCTACTGTTGCGGTCTTGGGCTTTTGTGGTGATGGTGAAGATGCTTTGGACCCAAGAGGACTGGAAGGTGATAAATTAGCCTTCTTTTCTTCAGCTGCTAGTCTTTTCAATTTTGTCTTCGATATAGGTGTCGGGAAATCTGGTAAAGTCTTTAAATAGTCTGGGGGTAGCTTGAGCTTAACCCAGAAACGTTTGGCGGCAACCATAAGACTGAAATGAGGGAAAAAGTACTAATGGAAAAAGGTGATATTCTTGACCCGACAAAATTGTATTGATATGCGCAATATTACCTTCAGTTTATTATTTAGCACTTTATTAACCCCTGTCTAGTGGAAATATCAAATTGTAATCATGTCGCCTGAACCTGACGTTCGCCAGCAGATTCGTCAAAGGGCACCTTCTAAGCTTGATATCTTAAGTAGTGGGTTAAAATTAGATGTTAGAGCTCATCAAAGAACTTATGAAGGAGCTTATACCAGGTCTGCCGTTAGTTGTTTGTCATTCTCTATTCTTATCATCAAACTTTTTTCAAAAGAATTTTTACCAATTGGAACCGTTTACACTGCTTATGGATGTCTTCTTTATTTCATTGGAGTTTATAAAGCGTCATCAGTAGATTTATATTATAATCCTAAGAAGGATATGGAAATGTTTAAAACAAGTGGTAATTCTGTTTTACTACTATCAGTTATAAGTTTGGTAAGCTATGTCGCCATGCTTGTATTGATTTTACGAATGTAATTTAGATACTTAGTTAACGAATGTGATGTTATTTAATCTTTTATTTACAATATATACAAGTTCATAAATCATTATGTAAAAGCTCCCAATCCAAATACGATGAATTGGAACAAAAGTTGAATTGACCAAAATCCAACTTTCCTCATTCTCATTAATCTTGCTTCTTCATTAGCAACGTACTCAACAAAACTATCATAAACTTCTTCTGAAATATCATCCATTAATAACGAATCGTAAACTGTCCATGATCCACTAAAATCTTCAATGTTTTTAACAACTCTACTCTTAGTTTCGATAAGAGTATTTTTGGAATTTATATATGCAACAATTGGTCTTATTAAGGCATAATTAATGTAACTTAATTCCGGTGCCTTGAACGGAACAGATGCACGTACATCGTGCAATCTAATTGTTAAATCAAGAACAAAATATTTCAGAATATCTTTCCTCTTACTATCTTCAAAATCTTTTGCCAACCTCGAATGATGATCTGTTTTACTTTTAGGTGTAACTTTGGGGTTCCTGTAACGGTTTGCTTCTTTTTTAATAGATTCAGTGATGGCATTTACTAATTCAGTAACATTTAAATTGTTATCTTCTCGGGGAACCATAACGTCACCAATCATATCTACTCTTCCACTAGTAATCCAACCGAAAGGACCTTCTAGCCCAGTATTTAAATGGTCAATATTTAATGAGTCGACCCTACATCTAGTGACTCTTTTCCAAGTATCAACCGAGTCCATCTCTAAATTTCGATTAAAATCTCCTAATCTTTGCTTTTTGTGGATAGTAAATAAAGCATTGTCATATGATCCACTCATATTATTAGCATTCAAAAAATCGTAAAATAACCAATGTTTCCTTAATTTTCCTAATTCACAGTTGTAGATAGCTACGTCAAAATGTCTAAAATTGTTTGGTTGCATTAATTTGAAAAGAGCATCTTCCATTCTGAAGTCTTCAAATTCGAAGTCTCCAGGCTGATAAATATTTTTATAGTTAGCGGCGTCATCTTCTGGATCCCAATGAACGTGAGTACGATCAATGACTCCTCTTAATCCTTTTATTTCCATAGTATCTATAATACCTGTACCATTAAGCCATTTTTTAAAAGATAAAGATACATTTACTTCCTCCATTGTCATATCGAATTGAGTATAATTACCATCATCTTCAGGTTCTTCTTCATTGGAGTCATCTAATGAAATTCCGGCAACACTGGCGGCATACGCTTCTGCTTGAGATCCTTTAACGAATTTCTTTGATATTTTAGGACGTCTACTGACAAAACATTTTCTAAAACTAATTTTACCATCAGACCAGCCAGGAACTACAGCATTTTCGAAAGTAACGGTCAATTTGGAATTTTTGGTCATGAATTCTCCTAATTTTCTAGCCACCAATTCCTGCGCAAAGACAGTATTGAATGTGAAAATGACAATCGAAAAGAATGTGGTGGTTCCCAAAATGAATAGAAGGGCATTCCCCATAACAAGCCAGCTGAACAAGGCAGAATAATCATCGGTATTAAACGGGCGATTGGACTTTTTTAAAAGCCATTTAAGCCGAATTTTGATTCTAGAAAATATATTATTTGCCCTTGCAAGAAGCTGCTCCTTTGTGAGTGACCGAATATTAGAACTTATATCACCGGCAGTTGGCTGCTTTTTATCTGATCCGATCTCTGGTTGTTCCTTTGGCGTGGTGGATTTGTCAATGTGGGAGTCATCAATCTGCCCATCTTTGAAATGACCAGTTTGCCCCGGACTTATCACATCTTTTGATTCCACATTAGCCTTTTCCGAATAGAGCAGATCTTTTGGTAACCTGTTATCTTCTTGATGCTCCGGGCGAGTAGATAGATTTCGGCGGAGAGTTAAAGGGTTTATTAGTCTTGGCTGCAATGACTCATGGAATGGATTGCGCAATTGAAACTTATTGCGAAGACCTGGTTTTAACCATATGGTTCTGGATATAGCACAAGGTCGTATGCAGAATCGTGATTGACTTACAACAGGATTCATGCTTTCGACAGATTGGGTTTACCCGAGATTCACCTAATGAACTGGCAAATTTTAGTTATAGTAGTAGTCAGTACTTATTGAAGGACATTGAGAATATTGGTAAAAAAAAAATTAGCTGCGATTGGAACTGCACACAACCAACGGAATTACCAGTATGAAAGAGTCACAATCGACAATACTTAGCATTACAAAGGCTTCGGGCGTTTTGGGATCAAATTGATTGTCAAAACCATCTTTAGATCAACTAAAATGACTCACCCCAATTGCTAAATTTTATTAACGGAATTGGTACGGCTTCGCATCCTTATCGCAGCTTATAAAAGACCAGAGATCCGATTAAAATTTTATCAATAATCAATAAAAAATTAACATGCCTCAACCAGTAGTTCCATTTGGAAAAGAATTTAAGGCCAAGTACTTTTTGAGTTTTGAAGATGGTGTTACACCTGTAAACCATGGATCCTTTGGTTATTCTCCAACTCCTGTACTTGAGAAGTATATTGATGCAATTAGAGAAGATTATTTATTCCCCGATAGATACATGAGAAGTGCATTAGCTGGTGTTTACAGAGACTCAATCAAGTCGTTAGGATCTTTTTTACATTGTGATTACCGTGATTTGGCTTTATTAAATAATGCAACTACTTCAGTCAATGCTGTTTTAAGATCTCTTCCTCTTAAAGAAGGTGATAAAATCGTCATGATGAGCACTATATATGGAGCTTGTGGGAATACAGTTAGGTTCGTTGAGTCAAGAATCAAAACTCAAACTATTGTCGTGGATTTAGAATACCCATTAGAAGATGATGCTATAGTTGAAAAAATTGAAGCAGTTTTCAAAAAAGAAGGTGATGTGAAGGTTTGTGTTTTCGATACAATTACTTCCATGCCGGGTGTCGTTTTCCCATTCACTGAAGTCAGTAATTTATGTAAAAAGTATGGTGTTACTTCAATCATTGATGGTGCTCATTCCGTTGGTATTATTCCAATTGATCTTAGCAAAGTCGAATGTGATTTCTTTACTTCAAATTTACATAAATGGCTTTATGTTCCAAAAGGATGCAGCGTTTTGTATGTCAACAAAAAGTTTCACAGAACTATTCAAACGTTACCAATTAGTCATTCGTATGTACCTGATGATGCAGAATTAACTCCTGAGCAAGAGGAAGAATTATTGATTAGTAAATTTACTTTCACTGGAACCAGTAATTATGCATCGATTGCCAGTGTCGTAGATGCAATTGAATTTAGAAAAAATGAATGTGGTGGAGAAGAAGCTATTTACGATTACTGTCACAAGTTAGCTTTAGAAGTCGGTGAATATCTTACTTCTAAGAAATGGCCAGGTTTAAAACCACTTGATAATTCTACTCATACTGTTATTTCAGCTATGGTGAATGTTCCAATCCCATTTAGTGAAGTTGGTAAAGTTATAAAGCAAAAAACAGGTAAAGAATTTGACTTTTCTAATGTTAAACTTCTGGATAAAAAGCTTTTCAAAGCTTGTGAAAGTTTTGGTGCAATTAAAATGACAACTACCTACAAGACATTTGTTCCATTTATTATTCATAATGGAGTTTGGTACATCAGATTATCTTGTCAAATATACAATACTTTAGAAGATTTTGATGTGGCCACTGATAAATTATTGGAAACTCTTGCCGATTTTTTTGCAGGTCCTGAATATGAATCGTACCTTAAAAAATAGCGCTTTAATTATTTTTTTTCGGTTTATCCAGTTGGTTGCAGATATTTCCTAATTTGGACAAAAGAAAAGTTTCAAAGTTGCAAAATCGCGTTTGGAAATCTCTACATATGAAAATACAAATATACAAACAATAATTACATTAAATTTTGATTACTCTATAACCAAGTGTAGTGTTGGCGAAAATGTAAATATAAACGAGAAATGGAGAATTTTGTAATAATTTAGTCGAAATCGATATTTTGAGGTTAGGGTAAATAATGTTTGATGAGTGTTTGGGAAATGTTTCATCTATTGTTACACTTAAGAGCATTGTCCTGGATAAGTTCTATCACTCAAAGGTTGAGGGAATACACCAGCAACGGTCAATCTCTTGAAATCCCATTCTATGGCGTCTTCACACTTCCAATTCCAGAAGATCCAACCACCAGTCTCTTCATAAGCATCTAATTGAGCTTCGATATATTTACGAACATTTGTTCTATAGTCATCAGACCAATTACCCACTTCTAAGTAAGAGTCACAGGAATCAATGTAAGGAGTATTATCGTAGTCACCAGACCATCTAGCACCACGACCAACACCATTAAGCCATCTAGCACAATCAGTTAATGCTGCACTCCATTCACCGGCAACGTTCCAGTGACCTTCATTCTTGTAGTCAGAACCCCAAGAGCATGCAACAGAAATATGTTCATCAATATCTCTTTCAATTTCTCCAGCACTGAAAACTTGGTAATGATGATGATCAATGACAACATTCCAAGCTTCATTTACAGGTAAGAAATCATCCCAATAGTCTGCAGCTTGGAACGCATCTTGAATGATAACAGCTTGATCATACTTTTCACGAATATAATTATAACCATCAGTGAAATAGTCTTTTAATTTATTCATATCAAGAGAAGAACCTAATGGTTCGTTTAATAATTCAATACCAATAACAACGTCTTCATAATCGGAAGTAGCATATTTATCGACTAATTTTTTAAGTGCTTTAAAAGTTAAGGCTGTATTATCATCATTTTGAAAGTCAAGTGTATCTCTTAAACCAGAATTATCGAAACCATTTTGAGAACCAACAGCACCATGTAAATCGATCCAAGCGTAAAGACCATGTTTTTTGGCCCATTTTAATGCACGATCCAAGTAGTAAATTTGACCTTGAACATATGGATCATCATCCAAGGAAAGAAAAGCCCAATAACCAATTGGAATTCTTACAGTATTTAAGCCATATTTAGCCATTTGTTTAAAATCATCTTCAGTATACCAAGTATCCCAATGAACCTTTAATCTTTGTAATGCAACTTCTTTACCTAATTTTTTAGTATAATGATATTCATCAACTGGAACATTAGAGTCATCACCTGGTTCTGACCAGATATCAAATAAAGATGGAGTAATATAAGGTTCTAAAACAAACCAACCACCTAAATTTACACCTTTTATTTTATTAGACAGATAATCCCATTTTAAATCTCTTCTTTGAAATTGAACATTATTTGGATTTTGTGGCTTTAATGGAAATGAAGTAACTACCGATATCAACAACGCAAGTTGAATTAATATAGTTGTAATAAACATGGTAGATGTTAATCTAATCTAAAAAAAACCAATTATGAAACAAATCGTATCGTTATTCGGATATCAATACCTATAAATAGGATTGCAAAAAATAAGTGTTTGGCCCGGAAAAATAGTAATCAGAAGGCTGGAAGGGGGGCTGCGAAAATGTAGGGGGCGTACAAAAATATACTTGTTTTTTTTTTTTTTATTTTTCACTTGTAAGCCACTAAATGAGAATGAAATTATCAAAAAATGATACAGCAAAATAATAAAAACTGATAATTAGGGGCTCGTATTAAGGATTTAATATACAATTTTTTTAAAATATTTGTAACCAAGAAGAGTTAAGAACATGAGCCACGGTAGTTGACAATTTCTAGTATTTACAATATGGAGATTCAATTAAGTAACTTAGTTATGAGTGGGGAATTAAAACAAACGACTGCAAAACCATTGGTGCCAATTATCTAAATTAGTGAAATTACCACAAAAAGCATGGTTGTTAGCGCTTTAGTAATGGAAGGATTCCCGCTTACAAGAGAAATCCTCACTGACAATAGAATTAGGATCAGGGTTTGCTACATGAGGAAAGTCGTGCTACTGCATTGGGAAAGTACGACCAAAGTTTATTGGCTAATAACCAAATTTTCGGTGGTTTCAGCAGGGCTACAACACGGTGATTAAACTATGTGACACGCGTTTCGGTGTAATTAATGATATTGGAACGATAATTTCAATTTCAGGTTGTCACGTCTGCACGCCGCTTAAGCGAAATGTGATGATGTTAGATGTTTAATAAAATTCAATAAATTCTAGATTGTTGATCATTTAACTATAATGTAATAAATTTGCTCTATGGTTATAACTATGCGCTTAACGAAACTTTGAAACTTTGTGTCGACGAAAAAAATACCAATTATCAACAATAGTTGCACTAAAATCAATATTAGTAAATTTGCTACCTGACACTTACATCTGTAGCGAGTCCAGGCCCATCACATGACTTTGCTGTCACTGACTGTAAATGCTGGTAGTTGATTAACGTTACCGTAACCTTGGCGTCACGTGAGTCCCCGCCAATTAATACCCATATAAATTACTTGGTACTGCAATGTCACTACCTACCCTGTGCTCCGCAATTATAGGGTTCATTATTGTGCTTTTGTGTTCCACTGTCAATGATCACGCCGTTGTGACATAGACCTTTTACTGCAGTTGCTTATTCGACACCTTTATGGCCCAAGATCTTGTTGCTATTGCTGCTGCCGTTGCTGCTGCCGTTGCTGATCAGGTGACGTGTAATCTAACCTTTTGATCGCTACTGCTTTGCAGGGCTGATCGTAGATGATAGATCGGAGATGGCTGAACATAAAAAATAAGGGATCACAAAGGGGTCATCGTCACCGATTGACTTCATCCTCATGAACTTTTCAACTTCAACTCGGCTCTTCTTTCCTTGGCGCCATCATGCTGTTTCTTTGGTAACTTCATGCGTATCTGTGTCTCGGCATCAACCATCCGCATCTCGGTTTTGTGGGGAACCCTCGCTTGCGATTTGAAACCTTCTATGCATATTTTTTGTTCTTGGTATCTATCATTTAATTATCAAGACTTAGTTATATTTAATTATCACTTAGTCTTCTTGGCTATTTAAATGTTTTATGTCATCTATCTTTCGATAAGTACTCCACCTTCAATTGGTGTGATACATGAGGCTTGAGTCCGGAGCGCGCCCTCCGATTCTCCCAATTTGGGTAACTGGTTCCCGGTTATCTTATCGGTGCCGCTTGTAAAGCTCATCGTAAAATTTGATAATTTATCTCATTTCCGTTCACGTTAAGATCAAGTAAAAAATATTTAATCTTCGACAACTACCTTCTTTTGAAGTTAAATATTATATTTCATTCATTAAATTATTCTTTATTAGCATTTAAAGCTTATCTTTGGCGAATTAAATACTAAAAAATTTTCCTCATAATAATTGGTTCTCCAATATGAAAAGTAAAATACCAGACGATGAGGATTTTATTCCCGGTACTATAAATATCTACTCGGACCTGTTTAAAGGTTCAGCTGAAATAGTTGATGATAGTGGTTTAAATTTAAAGAAAGAGGGTAATATTATCTTGGTTCCCCAACCTTCGGACTCCGTTAATGATCCATTAAATTGGCCAAAATGGAAAAAATTTTGGAATTTCATGATTGTTGCTTTTATAACTGGTTTTACAGCTGCAACTTCAAATGATGCAGGTTCAACCCAAGACTCTCTTAATGAAATCTATGGTATTAGTTATGATTCTATGAATACTGGTGCTGGGGTTCTTTTCATCGCTATCGGAACTGGTACTTGGGTCTTAGCACCTTGTGCAAATTTATACGGTAGAAAAATTACCTATTTCATCTGTATCTTTCTCGGTTTACTCGGTGCTGTTTGGTTTGCTTTAGCTAAATCTACTAGTGATACTATTTGGTCACAATTATTTGTAGGTGTTAGTGAAAGTTGTGCTGAAGCTCAAGCTCAATTGAGTATATCAGACTTATACTTTCAACATCAGTTAGGTGCTTCTTTAACTGTGTATATCTTAGCAACTTCCGTTGGTACTTACTTAGGTCCCTTAGTTGCTGGATTCATAGTAGAATATTGTGGTTTTAGATGGGTAGGCTGGATCGCCGTCTTTATTTCCATTGGTTTACTTATAGTCATTGTTTTCGGTATGGATGAAACTTATTTTGATAGATCTCTCTATAGAGGAGTTATTAACTCGGTTCGTACTACTGAAAGTCATCTTGAAGTTATGAAAACTGAAGAAAAAAAATTACAAAGTGAAGAATATGTATCTGCTAATTTAAAAACTGATTCTCTTCATACAATATCAACTACGGAAAAGCAGGGATCTGGTTCCGAAGAACCAAAGAAAACTTGGTGGAAACTGGTTCAAATGATTACACCAGCAACCAATTTGAAGGGAACTGGATTTAAGCAATATGTTACTCAACTAAAATTATTACTCCGTGTATTGATTTTCCCTCCAGTGATATTTTCTGGGTTGATGTGGGGTATACAAGATGTCCTTCTTACTTTCTATCTTACTGTTGAAGATGATGTTTATTATGACCCTCCATATAGCTTGGGTGATACTGGTGTTGCCCTTATGAATATTCCTTGTCTTATCGGTGCTGTTATCGGATGTATGTATGCCGGTGTTACTAGTGATTATTTTGTCGTTTGGTTGGCTAAACGTCGTGGTGGTATTATGGAAGCTGAATACAGATTATACTTCGTATTCCTTCCTGCTATCATCGCCCCAATCGGTCTTATCCTTTTCGCTGTTGGAACAGATCAATACTGGTCTTGGGGTCCTACATATTTAGGTCTCGGTTTCATCGGTTTTGGTTTTGGTTGTTCTGGTGATACTGCTATGTCGTACTTGATGGACGCCTACCCAGAAATGGTCATCGAAATGATGGTGGGTGTTGCTTTAATTAATAATTACCTAAGCTGTATTTTCACCTTTACATGCTCTCCTTGGTTAGACGCTATGGGTAATACTCATACTTTCATCATTTTAGCTGTAATTGAGTTTGTTATTATGATGTGTGCCATTCCAATGATGTATTGGGGTAAAAGTATCAGAAAATGGACCAAACCTTGGTACGTTGACTATTGTGAAATCAGAGATGGTATTTAGACTTTATCGATAACGCATATATTGTGTATCTCATTAATGAAATAGTTGTATAGTAAATTTAGTCAATATTCTATAATTACGTATTAGACATTATTAGACATTATACAAGTATATAACTTGCACTTATTTGTACAATTCTTTTACAAGTTATTTTTAATCTATCGAGTTCAAGTCTAATCTAACATTATTACGGCTGAGACTATGGCTGCAAAATGCGCGTATCTTAGGGTTTCAGCCCTGGATCGCTGGTCGTGTTCACGCTCAAAACATCCAAGGAACTCACCATTGCGAAAAAAAATCATTTCAAGTTTTTCCAAAAACCTACATACAAACTAAGAAATAGTCTGCAGTTTATAGCGCTTAAATCGATTATCTCTAGTTAAGAATTATCACAAAATGTCTATCGAAAGTTCATTATCTTACGCTGCCTTAATCTTAGCTGATTCCGAAGTTGAAATTACCGCTGAAAAATTATTTCAATTAACCCAAAAGGCTAACGTCGAAGTCGAATCCATCTGGACTGACATTTACGCCAAAGCTTTAGAAGGTAAAGATTTGAAAGAATTATTCTTCAACATCAGCTCTGCTCCTGCTGCTGCTGGTGCTTCTTCTGCTGCTGCCGGTGGTGCTGCTGCTGAAGAAGAAGCTGCTGAAGAAAAAGAAGAAGAAGCTAAAGAAGAATCTGATGACGATATGGGATTCGGTTTATTCGATTAAATTCTTCCTAAGATTGAAACCATATTAATGAAAACACTTCCCATCATAAGAACAAGGACTTGTTGTAAATATTTAATCAGAAATTCGATTTCATATTGAATATTTTCAATTTTACTTTTCTTTCATTTCCTGTTACATTAGTTAAACTTAGGTAAAAAATTGAATAAATAATCATCGTAATCAATAACTTGTAGTCATTATACCTTAATAAATATACAGTAGAAGCTGAGAAAGCTTTAAAGTGGATGCAAATACTAGACAATTCACGTACTTGTTAAAGTGATTTAAATTTACTCTACATTTTTTAGATCAAGTTAAATTTACAATTTATTGTCTACGCTAAGATATTTATACCATGCTTTATTAAAACCAAAAATAAAGAAACAAACTATGAAAATATACAATATAACAAATACTTTATTCAAAATATGTAATATCTACTTAATTTTGAATAATTTAATTAGTTTATTCTCATTAATTTGATTACTTCTTCTTCTTGTCAGCTTCAGCTTCAGCCTTTTCTCTGGCACGCTTGTCTCTGATACCCTGGTATTTTTGGGTGTTTCTAGTGACTCTTAAAGTGGTGTAAGCAGAAGTTTCTGGTTGTTCAACAGCTCTAAGACCAGTTTCAGCTGGAACTTGAGTAATTGGGAAAGTAGCGGAAGTAGAAACTTGTTCGAAACCTTTAGCTTCGGCAGCGTTGGTCTTCTTATCGAAGATGACTAATTTAGATAAGTATTCCTTTAATCTGGCAACGTTAGCGTCAAAGGTTTCTTGAGATTGGTTTTGTCTTCTGTGATCAACGGAGATACCAATAGTTCTAGCGTATTTGGCAGATACACCAACTTCTTTAATTTCAGCTAAAGTGAAACCTCTACCAGCTCTAACTTTTCTGTTGTATTTAATAGTTGGAGCTCTAACGATAGGTCTTAAAGAATCAATTGGTCTTGGAGCTAATTTAGCAGCCTTAGACAATCTACTTCTTCTTCTGGAAGCTTTTTTACCAGCTTGGTCAAAGTGAACTCTGACACGTTCTTGCCAGTGCTTTCTGAAGTGATTGTTCAATAATGGTAAGTTCTTGGAAATAGCCATTTGGTGTTTATGAAAGAGAAGAACTGTTTCTAATTTTTTAAAGGTTTTTTTCTCAGTAATGAGGTGAGGAAAATTTTTCAGATTAGGTGAATAATGGTTAACCTTTGTGAGAGTTCATCCTGCATGTAGTTTCTGAGTGTGCATAAGTGTGAGACCGTCACTTGCGCACGTGATGCCATTCAGTAAATTATAGGCCTCTTGCGTACTTTTGAGCACCCCTCATAAAGTCGAAGATCCTCACGCTGCAGGTCACATGACCGGCCACATAGTTTTCGCTTTTTTTTTTCCTTCCATCATAGTGCGAGAGCGAAAGGTTTGAAAAAACTTATAATTCTTTAATTAACATTTTCTTACCGAATACAAACCATCATGTCCACCCCATCTGTTCAAGTATGTAATTTATAACAAGTATCAATGTTGCCCTTGAATGTGTTTAGCTTTAGTTTCATGTTTATTTTAAATGTTCCTCCACTTCAAAAGTTTTTAATCCAATGATCCATAGAATGTTCTATTTAAACAATATCCAAATTTAATACTCCATAATTTTATTTTCAACAGAGAACTGTACTACCCATTCATCACTGATTGACTGAAATTTCACACGATGAAAAACATATTTAAAGTTAACATGTGTCAACTATACTTGAAAAATAATTTAAATCAATACTAACAATTTTTAGACTTTTGGTAAAAAGAAGACTGCTACTGCTGTCGCTCACGTTAAAGCCGGTAAAGGTTTAATTAAAGTTAACGGTTCTCCAATCACCTTGGTTCAACCAGAAATTTTACGTTTCAAAGTTTACGAACCATTAACTTTAGTTGGTTTAGATAAATTCCAAAACATTGACATCAGAGTTAAAGTTACCGGTGGTGGTCACGTCTCTCAAGTTTACGCCATTAGACAAGCCATTGCTAAAGGTTTAATTGCTTACCACCAAAAATACGTTGATGAAGCTTCTAAAAATGAATTAAAGAAAATTTTCACTTCTTACGACAAGACTTTGTTAGTTGCTGACTCTAGAAGAATGGAACCAAAGAAATTCGGTGGTCGTGGTGCCAGAGCCAGATTCCAAAAATCTTACCGTTAAGAGGACAGAAAGAAAGAAAGAATATATTATTTTCATGTACAACAACACACCTTATATTTTCTTCTTTTTTTGTATCTATCATTAAATCTAATAAACTATAAAAATATATCTTAATATGGGTGAATATTTCACTACCGTAGTAATCTCGTATATACTTTCCCACCACCAACTGATCGAAAAACTCATGCAGATCTACCAAGACCAGTGTTCACAGTTCAGAACTAGTCGTGCAATTGTCTCGAATATGATTGTAAGTCTTGATCGTCTGTTACCGTTAATGTACTTCGTTTAAAATAGTATCGTCTGTAGCGATTCGAAGTACTTCTTGTATTTCAAAATCATCTTTAAAATGGACTACGTTCGATGAGTTTCAAGAGCCTTAACCGATCTAATTATCCAATAACAAAGGATGGAAGGACCTTCTACCCTATCCATCTTGTTTGCTTATAGTGAGAGTAGAACGACTAAAGCATTCCATGTAATATACTAATTGAAAAGATCACTGATATAATTGTCCTCGGAGTTTTATATTGATCTTCCTCGAATTTAGTCTTTTTTACTGGCATGGTGCAAATGTATTATTAGTCTCTTGAATCCTATATATTTTTAGAATTCTTGCGTTTTTTGCAACCTTTTCATAGAATATACTAAATGTGTAAAAATTGACAAATTTGTAAATTACAAAAAAATTTCAGCATAGTCTAGCCTAACATCACAAACGAATACCAACTCTTGAATTTATAACAAAACCTATAAATTTCAGTTTTTTACATCTTGTTATACTAGAATAAGTACGTATTTGGATGGTCTCTCATAGTTTGTAAATTCCGCGAAAACTACTACATAGTCTACACAATCGCTGTTATTTTTGAAAAGTTGAACCCATCTAATTTGAATGATTTGGATAGACACGGGTCCTTCAATTCAGCTCCTGGTAGACCCTACAGACTTACCTATTCTCAAGATCATCCATGTTTCTCATACTCCGTTAATTGTACTATTGACCAAGAAATCTATACTAGTATATGATCAATATACTCTTTTACCATTAGCCAGCCATATTAGATCAGAGCAGTCAATTGAATCTTATGGAGACAACGTCGAAGTGAAATGTAAATATGTTTCTGTCAACACTTCTCAATTACTCAAATTACTGACAGTGAATTTATACGTTCAAACAGAATCTGATTATTTAATCATTTATCAGGTATTCATTAATTATAGTAATTCATTATACGAAGTTTTCAACTCTAAAAATGATGATCTCATTCAAAAATCACTACCTTTAAGTGATACTAAGAACAAATATTCATTATCGAATATATTCAGAACTGCAACTCAGACTATAATGAGTGGTAATCAAAGTTCTTATATTAATTTAGAGAATATTGAACATTTTAATAACGGTTCAATTGAGGATGAAGCTGCAAATTCTACTATTCAATTTGTCAAACTTTCCGTATTTAAGGTTTTGAAAGTCA
Organism: Metschnikowia sp. yHQL527; assembly: GCA_030578455.1. NCBI lineage: Eukaryota > Fungi > Ascomycota > Pichiomycetes > Serinales > Metschnikowiaceae > Metschnikowia > Metschnikowia sp. yHQL527. The sequence continues at coordinate 94,011 of JAJMRR010000023.1, read as the reverse complement.
ATATTGGTATCGATAAGTTTTGGCTTAAATCTAACTCTCATAGCATGATCGTTTTCAATAATAAATGTGAAGTACAGCTTGTCAATATGAAAACCTTCAAAAGTGAAGTTGTAGACTTCAAAAATTTAAGCTGGTTCGATAAAGTTTGGGAAATTAACTGTATCAAATACAATATATTTCAAAATTACTTTACTTTCATTAATGATAATGGTGATGTATTCATCTTAACAATTCACTTAAATGAAGACCTTGAAAGTTCGTTTGATTGTGAAAAAGTTTATTCACTTCCAAAAGCATCTAATTACATTGTTGATTATAACTCTAACTCACCTGTAATTTTAATAGGATCTGAAAAGTACTTAAAATTATTTAAATTACATTTCGATACCCAAAACAGACCTCATTTAATTTTTTTGAAAAACATTTATGTTAAAACTAAATCCATAAAAGAGGCATTTTGGTCTCCATGTGGTAGATACTTTTCAATAATAGATAAAGATCATTTCTGGAAACTTTATTCAAAGTTTGGGAATGAACTATTCAGTTCTAAAACTGTTCTTGATGAATTAAATCGCTCTGAATCCCAGTTACTTGCTTTTTTAAAATGTGACCAGTTCATGATCGGACCTAATTCAAGTCAGATTTTTCTTTTAAATGAAAATCAACTGGCATTGAACTTGATCAATCTAGTTCAGCTTTGTCGTAATAACGGACAATATAATTCAAAAATTGCATTCTTAAATCATGACTACTTGAGCATCATTTCTCACTCTAAAGAAGTAATAAGATTTCCTTTAAAAGAAGACATAAAGAATATTTTACAAAAGATTGAATACATCAATGGTTCTAGTACCGTTCAAAGTCCAAAAAGCTTGGATGGCCAATTAAAGATAAATTATAACGATTTTGATCAGTTTTCGATAAGTTATGGTAATACCCTTAGTATTTCTACACCTACTAATGACGGTAATAGTGTAAATCATATCTTGTGGTACAACTTTCAGAATTATTATATGGAATCTTTGAATATAATAGATCATTTCTGGTATGATGATAACCTTATTCTAGTAAATCATTTTTACAAAGAGGAAAATATTTTAGTAGATGAATTGATAGTTTTGGATACTGCATTATCTAAATTTGGACATGGAGGGACTTTGGAGTTCAAATTCGACAGCGACTTGATCGTTTGGAGACACAACTTCAATAATAGAATTTTAAGTTATGAATTGACTGATTCAGATAAGCCCAATACCAAAACTTTGGTAATCATAGGAGATGATTATAAAATCATAAGTGTTGAATTATCAAAAGACTACATTCATCCAGAGCTGAAAAAATTTTATAAAACATTCATTGGCGTCAATAAAACAATTCATTTATCAAGTATCAAACATCGTCTTTCCCTCGACTTAATTGAACTGGTTCGTACAGTCGATGGTAAGCATTACTTATTTCTACTTAATCAAGGTGATGTTTTTTTACTTAAAAATCAATCATCTAAAAGCACAAGAGATTCAATCGTAAATCCGATTGAAGTGTTGAAACCAAGCAGTAACATGTATGATTTAATCAAAATTGCCGATTCAGTGGAGTATATGCAAGTAAGGAATCCTACCAAGTTGGGGAATACCTTGATGTTATTTAATGGTTCATCGATCGTTATATATAGCTTACAAGATATGGTTGATAATGCATTTGACAACTCTCACTTCATTGATCAAGATGGAGAGTTGGAAGAAGCTGGAACATCATTGTTGAACAAAAAGTTGGTTGGTTCGATATCCATCGATGTGAAAGATTATTACCCAATCGATATGACTACCAATTCATTCAAAACGTTGGACTTAATTGGATTTGAAAAAACCGCTTCTTTAAAAAATGGTATACTTAATTTTAAAGATCAATTTAACCAGCAGCTTATTTTGAATTATTTCATTGAGTACGATTTATATGTCACAAACGCCCCCAGTGATACTATTGTTGAAAAGTATAAAGAGTTTCGGAACTTCGATTACTGTTTAGAATTAATACTTTTCAAATATCTCACGATGAATGACGACGAAGGTGAGGCAGGAAACTTGAAGAAAATAATAAATTTCATACAAGAAGTTGATTCCCTTTTCGTATTCATTAATTGTTTACGAAAGATAGAAGTTAAATTTTGGGTAAACTTTTTCGACAATTTGAATTTAACTCCAGTTGAGTTTATGGGTAAATTGATTGACCGAAATGACGAAGAACTTTGCTATAATTTCTTAATCGTCTACTTAAATTTCAAGAAAGATTTTGATATTGATGAGGATGATGAAGAAGTACATAAACATACAAAGATAGCAAGTCCAAGTCCTCATTCGGGAACTTTAGAGACCGAAGATCAAGAACTTATATTAAAGATTATTCAAATGCTTGCTAAGTCCGATAAATGGGACTTATGCTACGAGCTTTGTAGGTTCATTAAATTACTTGAACCAAATAACGACTTTCTCCTTAAGATAAGAGATCAATGCGTTGATACAAGTAGTTAGAACTTTAGCAAATGCTAATTAAGAGTAACTCTTAACAGTATAATTCTGATAGGTGCCGTTTGACGATGCGATGAACCAGTCTACTCTGTAGTAATTATATATTCATACTTTACTCTCAATTCTGGCTACATGTTTAGGATTGTGACATATCAGACGATGCAGTTAATTTATTTAGAGATACAGTATATAATCAATCGCATACAAAGATATTTTCAAGACCGATGATCTATAGTTGTAATAAACTGACTAGATGTATTTATGACTATAAAAGCTATCAAGAAAAAGAGGGTTTAATTATGGTGTGATATAGACGGTGCATATTCTATTTGATCCGTTTGGTTTTGAGATATCTACGATTTTTAATATTACAAAGGAACCCAATTGAAAGGACCAATCTATGTACTCAAGATGTAGAGGCTTCAATGGCATCCATATTTCTGCATACAGTGAGTATGATTATCTGTTCACTATCATCATCTTCGGGTTCGTACAGTACTCTATAATTATTGTAGAGAAGAAAAAACTTTCTTTCGAAGTCGTCATACTCTTCATCTTCATAATAATCATCATCGCTCAGCTCTTCACTATCAATGAGGTTTTTTGGATAACTCAGTATGTACTTCGTATCTAGACCAAGTTTCAGTAGATCTTGTAACCTTTGTGCAGGTTGAAATTTGCAGCATCTGGCCAAATATAATCGGTAATTTATGGTTGATTTTTTAGTTTAGGGGGTAAAATCCCTTTATTCTAATCTTAGCAAGAGATAATACGGTAGCAAGCATTTCTCCTACGTGCTTCCAACTGAATACGATCAAAAAATTAGACCCCAGTCTTTGTAATTGTTGCAAACTTTAAGATGGGACTTGGACCCGTGCACCAGGAGAAAAGATTTTGGTGCGGAAACGAAAAAAAGTAGCCAACCAAAAACGAGCATTTGAAAATTACTACTAATTCAAACAACTTACAATTTGACTAACCATGACTTTAGCTACTGAATTTGCTGAAACAACTCGTCGTTCAGCTAGTAACCCTGAGATGAGAAAAAGAGTATTACATTTATATCGTAAATATATGAGATATTCAAAAGAATTTTGTGATATTTATGAATTAGATATGCCAGTATCCAATGTTAAAACAAAAATTAGACAAGAATTTGAAAGACAAAGGTTTGTTAATGATTTAGAAGTTAGTAATGTTCTTTATATGAAAGGACAAATGGAATTTCAAGAATTAATCAATTTTTGGAAACAACAATGTCATGTCATGAGATACTTTGATAACCAAAATAAATATGGAGCTGTTGACCAAGGTGATTTCATTAGAAATTTCTTAAGAGGTTAATTAAACTAAGGTTTCAAACTTTTTGCATCTATTTCATTTTGTACAAGTACAAGATATATGGTTAAACCATATTATTCATAAAACATTCATGTTTAGTTATTTATTTAAAGATTAAATGGTATTTAATTAAACTGTGTAAAATAACTTTGTAGAAGGTGGTCAATTTGTAGAATCTAGAATCTCTACCAAAACCTACTATCTACAACTAAATTAATAAAATATAGCATTGAAGGGTATTAGTTCTATGCGAGATATACTCCAAAATATAAAAAAACAAAATTGAGAGTGAAAGATTAAATAATCTAATTTAAATAGAAAATATACTAACATTAAGAATTAAATATTGCATTAGCCACCGAAGACATAAATTTGTTTTTAAATAATTAATTTAAAATAATTTATTCCATATTATCAGGTAATGGAGCATCTTCAGCACCGTAATCCAATTCTTCATCTTCAACTCCTGCATCTTGATATTGTTGATATTCACTAACTAAATCAATCATATTTGATTCAGCTTCAGTAAATTCCATTTCATCCATACCTTCAGAAGTATACCAATGCAAGAAAGCTTTTCTTCTAAACATTGCACTAAATTGATCACCAATTCTTCTAAATAAATCTTGAATTGAAGTTGAATTACCAATAAATGTTGCTGACATATCTAAACCAGCAGGTGGAACAGAACAAACAGCAGTTTGGACATTATTTGGAATCCATTCAACAAAATAATCAGCATTCTTTGTTTGAACTTTATACATTTCATCATCAACTTCTTTTGTACTAACTTTACCTCTAAAAAATGCTGCAACAGTTAAATAACGACCATTTCTTGGATCAGAAGCAGCCATCATATTTTTTGCATCAAACATTTGTTGAGTTAATTCAGGAACACTTAAAGCTCTAAAAGATTTTGAACCAATTGAAGTTAATGGAGCATAACCAACCATGAAAAAATGTAATCTTGGGAATGGAACTAAATTAACAGCTAATTTTCTTAAATCAGAATTTAATTGACCTGGGAAACGTAAAGAAGTTGTAACACCTGACATAACAGAAGAAACAAGATTATTTAAATGTTCATAATTTGGATGAGGTAATTTTAAAGTTTGTTGACAAATATTATATAAAGCTTCATTATCAATACAAAAAGTTTCATCAGAATTTTCAACTAATTGATGAACAGATAAAGTAGCATTATAAGGTTCAATAACTGTATCACTTAATTTTGGAGATGGAACAACTGAAAAAGTTGCCATCATTCTATCAGGAAATTCTTCTCTAATTTTTGAAATTAATAAAGTACCCATACCTGAACCAGTACCACCACCTAAAGAATGAGTAATTTGGAAACCTTGTAAAGAATCACAACCTTCAGCTTCTCTTCTTACAACATCAAGAACTGAATCAACTAATTCTGCACCTTCAGTATAATGACCTTTTGCCCAAACATTCCCAGCAGATGATTGACCAAAAATATAATTATCTGGTCTAAATAAATTTCCAATACGTGATGATTTAACACTATCAATAGTACCAGGTTCTAAATCAACTAAAACTGCACGAGGAACATATTTCCCAGCATGTGCTTCATTAAAATAAACATCTAATTTTGCTTTTTGAATATCATCAGTTTCAGCAGATAAATTTCCACTATTGTCTAAACCATGTTCACCACAAATAGTTTCCCAAAAGGCAGCACCCTAAAACGTTAGTAAAAAATTATTTAAATTGATTTATTGATTTAAATTAAATACATACAATTTGGTTACCACATTGACCAGTTGACAAATGAATCTATTAAGTTAGTAATTGATAGAGGATTCTAATTGATCTAGACATACGATTTCTCTCATTTTAAAATGTTCGAATTCTTAATGTTGAAAATTGTACACTTGTAAGAAAGTGGTATATAAAACTAATTTTTACACCGTATAACTTTGTTTTGATTCTGTGTTGATTTTCGTCTAATATCTGCGGCGTCGTGTGTGGGCCACGAGAAATGTTTACTTTTACCCGATTGGGAGTTAATTAAAAATTAACCGTGTCGCAAATTGCTGCAAATGAGAGAGACACATTTAGTGGTAGTGAAAACTAAAGGGTTTGTGGTGAATTGGTGTGAAGTGCATAAGGATATAGGAATGGGTGTGGGGAGTAGGTTGGCTTAGAGTAAGAAGGAGAATTTGAATTTACGATACTGAAAAGCTAACGTAACTAATGGTAAGTGGATACTACGTTAAGTGTAGACTACGAGGAATCACGTCAAAGAGGTAAAAGGAGTCATTGAAAAGACAAGAATAGAGTCGCAATAATGAAGAAGGAGTTATAAGGTTAGCGGTGTATTTTTAGTAATTATTCTGTTCAATTGAACTTCAGGTGTAGGTACCTTTAGCTGCAATACCTTATTGCGTGTGAATCATACAAGTCGCTTCGAACAGGTAAATAACACAGACCACACAGGCCTAACAATGGTCAGACAGTATTGGGATGATGGGCTGTCTTTTTGTAGGATTGTATCGCTTTAAGCAACCATTTGGTAGATAGTAGTCGGTACAATTCATTGATAAACTTATACGTGGTGTACGGGTGTGACATACACGTACTTGATAAAGTATATAAACTCTCTCCTCCATTATGTATCACGCCAAACTACCTAGTCTCTCAAGTAAGCTCAAGATTTCACACTGCCGACACATCTCTGATCTCTATGTAAACTCGTACCACGTCAGTGTACTACATTATATGCATAAATATCGGCCTCACATCCGTGCACCAGCCAGCATGCGAATGAATGATATTTCATATCTACGCTGTTCTTTTTGGCCACAACATCGTCATGTCTAATACTATACAAAATCGAACTTTTGAGTTTCAGCAATGTGTAGGGTCATTTGATAAGATAAATAATAAGAAAAATTTCACTCCTGTAAATCAAAATAATCATGGTACCAAGAAGAAATCACAATTTGGTCAGCAAGCAGGTATAATAGCAAAAGATATTGCTCATACAACAGATTTATTATCAAAATTAGCAGTATTAGCTAAAAGGAAACCACTATTTGATGATAAACCAATTGAAATAGGAGAACTTACTTACGTCATTAAACAAGATATATTTAAAATTGAACAAAATATTCAAAGATTACAAAAATTTGTTAAAGGAGATAATTCAATTCAAGTAGATAGTCAAATTGGACAATATTCAAAAAGTGTTTTAAATTTATTAAATTCAAAAATGAAAAATGTAAGTGGAGAATTTAAATCAGTTTTAGAAATTAGACAACAAAATGAATTATTAAATAAATCAAGAACAGAAAATTTCCTTTCAGCAGCTTCAAATAATCGTCAAAGTAATAATATATCACCATATCTTGATAATAATCCTGCATCTCAACAAGCAAATCTTAATAATCTTGGAGAAAATCCTTACCTTTTACATGCTCATAGATCAGAATCTCCATTACCATATGATCCAGATTTTGATCCACAAACTTCAATTCCTCAGTCAAATTATAATAATGGAGAATTTTTATCAATACCCGATCAAACAAGACAATTATTATTAATGGAAGAACAAAGTAATTCATATTTACATCAAAGAAATAGTGCAGTTGAAACTATTGAATCAACTATAAATGAAGTTGGAAATCTTTTCCAACAGCTTGCAACTATGGTAAGTGAACAAGGTGAAACTATTCAAAGAATTGATCAAAATGTTGAAGATATAAATCTTAATATTAGTGGAGCTCAAAGAGAATTATTAAAGTATTATACTCATATCTCAAATAATAGATGGTTATTTTTAAAAATTTTTGGAGTTTTAATAGTATTTTTCTTACTTTGGGTTCTTGTTAGTTAATTAATACCATTATTATATACATTACAGTATAATTAAATTAAAACTACTTTTACTAATTTGCATTCATAGTTTATAGATTTATTGATGGAGAGACGTGCGCCACACAAATTCACTCAATGTAAAGCCCTTAATCCTTTGATAAAGTATCTTTAGACTGACAACTAACTATAAACGTTTAACTTCAATAGAAGAAATTATTCACTATATAAATAATTATTTAAACCCAATAAGGTTTAAGAAACAATTTTTATTAATTAAAACTAAATTTTAATAGTTAAAAATTTAAGTCATACAAATTAGATAAAGATGTGGAATTATATGTTTGGAGGCAATAAGCTGAAGAAAGAATCTCCTAAAAAGGCTATAATTGAATTAAGAGAGCATATTCAAATGTTAAATAAGAAAAGGAGTCATTTAGAGCTGCAAATTGATGATCAAGATTCATTAGCAAGAAAACATATTACAACAAATAAAGTATTAGCTAAAAATGCATTAAAAAGAAAGAAAGGATATGAAAATAATTTAATGAAGATTGAAAATCAAATTGATACTTTAGAAACTCAATTAACAGCAATTGAAGGAGCAAATTTGAATTTAGAAACTATGAAGGCAATGCAACAAGGAGCTCTGGCAATGAAACAAATTCATAAAGAATATGATGTTGATAAAGTTGAAAATACAATGGATGATATTCGAGAACAAGTTGAATTAGCTGATGAAATATCTGAAGCTATATCTAGACCTGTTGGAACTGAATTTGTTGATGAAGATGAATTAGATGAAGAATTAGCTGCTTTACAAGAAGAAGAAAAAGAAGCTAAACAAGCTAATAAACCTCAAACTCAACCAAAACAATCTTTAAAATCTGAAGGATTACCTCATTTCCCTACTGTTAATAAAACTCAACCTCAAACTGAAGATGATGAGGATGAAGAAGCTTTAAAAGCATTACAAGCAGAAATGGGATTATAGTATTCATTTTTAATTTATCATGTAACGTTCATCCATTCAATTTAATCCTCTTACTTTTTTATCTCTACTGTTCCTTTTACCCATTTCATATTTATCCTCTGGGTCTGGTGTTCATCTGTATATCCTAGATATCATATACATAATTTACGAATAATAGTAGTTGGTGTAGAAGTAAGAGTAATTAGAATAACGCCATAGTCCAGCCTATAGCTTGAATTATAGCTTTCCTTTCTCTTTCCCTCTTTATCTCTTTCTCTCACAGTCACACTCACACTCACACCGTCTCATAGTCACACATTTTCGTTTACTGGCGTTTTACTCTGCCATGCTGAGTTCTTCTGTTGGAACTTTTGAGAGCGATTTTGCAGCTTTTCTTAAAATCTACACATTTTCGGAAATACAAATTTACGAAATTTTGAAAATTCGTAAAAATCACATAATTCCTTCCATTCTCTGAAACAATATCAAATTGTTCCGACGACTCTCCTTCAGAAATTTTCACTTATAAAAATCTTATTTACACCTTATTTACACCTTATTTATCGTGTGATTGTGCAGCATTTTTTTGCCTGAAAAAAAGTAATCTCATCTCATCTGTTACTTTTCAATTGATATACCCCATCATGTTCTTGCGAAAACAAAGCAGGAAGGAGATATCTCTAGGCCATATTATCAAAAGATATGGAAAAGAAGCCAAGCTTCGTCATGATCAGGGGAATTCCTCTCATTTTAGCATTGTATACTCATCTAGATTCATTACAACTAGTACCAAAGAAGCACCAAGTTTAAGTTATACCATGCCATATTCTAGTTTTTTAAACAGCTCAAATGTACCAAGTATTCCTAAGCTTGATGTTCACAAGAAAAATTTCGCCGAAATTGACCCAGATCTGCTTGTTAAATATGCTGATAGTGCAAAGAATGAAAAATCATGGTCTTCAGATTATGATTCAGTTACAAGATCTCCTTATGCCAAAGATGTAGCACATCTTGAATCACTTCTTGATGCTTTAACAAGTTCTAAGAACTTTGATCGAGCAAGAAATATCTTAAAGGCAATCTATCCCCTTCTTTCATATCCTCAAAATTTTACTCATTCTTTGAATAGATTCCTTGAAGGTTTAAAGAAAGAAGATTATAGTCTTTCAAAAATTGAAAATGAACTAGAATATTTTGAATCATTATATTCAAGTAACTTTAAAAGTGATCGTACTTATGCTATATTACTTTCTTGTGCTTTAAATAGTGAAAAATTTAATCATTATATTGGAAGGATTTCATCTTCAATTCCTTTGACTAGAAAAGTTTTAAATAATATCGATATATTGGAATTAAGTGGATTACAGAAAATATTGGCTCATAAATCAATAACTGATGATCATGTTCCATCAGATTTATTGGAGCTTTATGAAAAAATACAGGTTGACCCATTTTTTGCATCTTCATCTTCAATTTCACATTCTAAAGTTTCAAAAAGTTTTTATGATTATCAAGATGATTTATCAGATGATAAAGATTATTTTAAAGACTCATCATTACAAGTTCCATTAGTTAATAAAGATGCATCTTCTTTGAAAGCAGTTGATTCATTTGGATTGAAAATTATTAGACATTCTCTTTTAGCACTTGAATCGAAATCTGATAATGATTTCTTTGTGAAATTCTTTAGTCAACTAGAAGATGAAGTTGATACTCCAATTCTTTTTTCAAAAAATCTTGAAAAACGGGATTATTTCCAAATTTATAAGTCTTTGAAAACTGATGAAGCAAAGAAACTTTTCAATGAAGCACTTGATAGCTTTAATTATGCAAGACAAAGAACTTCAGAAGAAAAGGGAATTGATGCAGCTAGAGAAAAGTGGAGACATGAATACGAACAATTACAAAAAAGAGGTGCTATAAGTCTTGATAAAAATTTAAATGCTCAATTATTCAAATGGTACAGTGATATGGTTCCAGAGGTTAAAGAAGAGGTTGAATTATGTCGTCAGGTTGTAGAAGGTGAAGTAAATTTATCAAGACTTCCTTTAGAGGAAAGAAAAGCAATGAAAGATAGAATGCAATATGCTCCATATTTATTACTTCTTCCACCAGAGAAAATGTGTGTAATTACTATGTTAGAAATGATCAAATTATCTACATGTCAATTAGGTGGAGCTGCATCATTAAAAGTTGCTAAAGTTTTCGTTGAAGTTGGTAAGTCTATTGAATTAGAATATAAAAGTCAAGGTGTTATTGATAAAGAAAGAAGACTTTTCAAAAAAACTCCAAGAACTCCAAAAGAATGGAGTAAATTAATTTCTTCAGGTAAATCAAGTAAAAATGATAGTGCAAGATGGACTAATCCAATGTGTGTATCAGTTGGTGCAGTTTTAACGTCAATTTTAGTTCATGTCGCTAAAGTTCAAGTGAAAGGTACTGATCCAACTACTGGTGAAATTGTTCATGGTACTCAACCAGCGTATCATCATACTTATCAATTTCAACAAGGTCAAAGACTTGGAGTTTTCTCTCCTCATAAGGTATTGATTAATAGTTTTGCTCAAAATCTTGATAATACATCCCCTCTGACACAACAATTACCCATGTTAGTTGAACCTCTTCCTTGGAAATCTTTTGATGTTGGAGGATATGTGTTTTATCATTCTAATATAGTAAGAGCCAAAGAAGCTTCTGAAACAACCGCATATTTAAAAGCAGCTTCAGAAGAAGGTCGTCTTGATGAAGTTTATGATGGATTAAATGTATTGGGAAGAACAGCATGGACAGTAAATAGAAAGATATATGAGATAATCAGTCATTATTGGAATCAAGGTAATACATTTTGTGGATTACCAGGATTAGTTGATACCGTTGAATATCCTGAACCAGTTCCAAGTGATGCAGATCCAGGAGAAAAATTAACTTATGCTAGAAATTTTGCAAGAGCAACAGCAGAAATGAATTCACTTAGATCTCAAAGATGTGATATGAATTATAAATTAGAAATTGCTAGAGCTTTCATTGGAGAAAAGATGTATTTCCCTCATAATCTTGATTTTAGAGGAAGAGCTTATCCATTATCACCACATTTAAATCATTTAGGAAGTGATCCAAGTAGGGGATTATTTTTATTTTGGAATGGTAAAAAACTAGGTAGTACTGGTTTAAGATGGTTAAAAATTCATCTTGCAAATGTTTATGGAATTGATAAAGTTACTCTTGATGATAGAGTTAAATTTACAGAAGATAATATTGAAAATATTTTAAAGTGTGCTGAAGATCCAATAAAGAATGATACTTGGTGGACTAAAGCTGATAAGCCATGGCAAACATTGGCGGTATGTTTTGAATTATCAGAAGCTTTAAAACTTGATGATCCTACAACTTATGTATCTCATATGCCTGTACATCAAGATGGTACCTGTAATGGATTGCAACATTATGCTGCATTAGGAGGTGATATTGAAGGTGCTAGACAAGTTAACTTACTTCCAGCAGAAAAACCTCAAGATGTTTATACATTTGTTGCATCATTACTTCAAAAAAGAATTGATCAAGATGCAGCTGATGGACATGAAGCAGCAACTTTCTTACAAGATAAAATTACCCGTAAAGTTGTTAAACAAACAGTTATGACCAATGTTTATGGAGTTACATATGTTGGAGCCATTGCTCAAATTGAAAAACAAATTAGTCATTATTATAAAAAAGAACAAAGTGATCAATTATCAAGAGATTCAAGATATTTAGCAACAGGAGTATTAGCAGCCGTCAGAGAATTATTTGAAGGTGCTCATGATATTCAAGATTGGTTAGGTGAATGTGCTAAAAGAATTAGTAAATCTGTTAGAGTTGATTATGAAGATATTGCAGTTGCAAATAATAATAAACCAAGTCATTTATCATCAGTTATTTGGACAACACCTCTTGGATTACCATGTGTTCAACCATATAGAACTAATAATAAGCAATTAATTAAGACAAATTTGCAAAATGTTACAATTACCGATCCATTTTCAGCAACTCAAGTTGATGCTCGTAAGCAACAAGTTGCATTTACACCAAATTTTGTTCATTCATTAGATGCAACTCATATGTTAATGACATCAAAACAATGTGGTTTAGATAATATTGATTTTGCATCAGTTCATGATTCATATTGGACTCATGCAGTTGATGTTCCAACTATGAATGTTCATATAAGAGAACAATTTGTTAAACTTCATCTGGAAAATTTAATTAATAAATTAAAGAGTGAATTTGAAAAAAGATATAAAAATTCTTTACAAGTATTAAGAATTCCTAATTCACATCCAGTTGTTAAAAAAGTTAAAGATATTAAAAGAAAAATTGTTAGTGAATTAAAAAGAGGATTAACAGTTGCAGAAGAAATTAATTTAGAGAAAAAGAGACAAAATTTACTTAATTCAAAAGATCCTGAAGAAGTTAAATTTGGTGAAACTGTTGAAACAACAGTTAGTGTTACTGAAGAATATGATGATTTATATGAATGCCGAAAATCAAGTGTTTCAAGTAATTGTACTGATATACTTGTTCAATTAAAATTTCCAAAAATACCTGAAAAAGGTAAGTTAGACGTTGAAAAAGTTAAGGAGTCAGATTACTTCTTTTCATGATAATGATGTAAATAGATGTAAACAAAGCAAATAAATGCCATGTAAATAAGCAGAAATACTATATAAATAATTTTAATGTCTTTATTGACTATAAACTTTCCTGTTCAAGGTTATATAACTTTACCTTGTTGTTCTAAATTTTCAACTAATGGTAATAAAGGATCTAATTCCGATCTTTCAATTAAATTATATTCTTTAATAAAACTTATGTAATGAGCAAAGAATGAATTCCAATGAGCTTCTAATGATAAATGAACTAATTTATCAAAATGATTATGATATACATGAGCGAAAATTCTAAATATTTGTCTTGAAATATTTTTACAATCTTTTAAAAAATTTGGAGGGAAAGCACCACCACTTTTAGTTGGGAAAACTGATTGATCATTAATTTTACTTGAAATCCATGTTAAAACATAATCAATATATTGACAAGCAGGTAAATTAATTGGTTGTCCATTTCCATCAACCCACATATAATTTGTATTTGGACCTGCATTCATAGTTGGATAATCTTCTGGTGTAATATAATCAGCAATAACTCCATAAAATTGATTTAAATTATTGAAAAATTCAAATATATTAAGGGCAATCCATTCACCATAATCAACATATTTTGGAAGTTGAACAATGGTTTTAAATGATCCTTTAACTAAAGCAGTCTTAACAAATGGTTCACATAAAAATAATGGTAATTTTTCATCTTCAATTACTTGTGATGGTGGATTATTATTTCGAATTTGACGTTGTGGCAGTCGAGATGTTGTTGATTGAATTGATTTACGTGTAGGTGAAGGAGGGTATTGATGCTGAGAATATGCTTGATTTTGATTTGTTTGTGATTGTTGTTGTTGTTGATTTTGAAATGGAATTCGTTGTTGTCTAACTGGTGATCGAGATGGTGACAGTCCTCTAATTGGAGATCCAGAATTTGAATAAGGATACACAGATGTTGGAACGTCTTCTTTTTTTGTTTTTTTAGAACTTCTTCCAAAGCCTCTAATTGTATTAAGAAAAGACATGATCTAACGAAGTGAAACAGATCAAATACTATATATTAATAATTTAATATGAACAAGTTAAACTAAGAATAAGAGTAGTTTTAGTAGAAAATTGAACTGATCTGGAAGCGAAAAAAAACACCAAAACATATCGGGGCCGGCACGTGACGAGCCCAAATTGGATAAACGATTAATTACACGAATGATGCAAAGAAGACGAGAAGAGAAGATAGTGAAGGGAGGAAGAAGAGAAGGTGAAAGCGAAGGTGAAGAGATGAGAACCAAGATAGTGAAAATCGACATTAAAGCTGTGGTTCTAATTTCTTTATTTCTCTTTATTATTATGTATATATGTAGCCTACACAAACCGTCCTAATGATTGACCCATTTTGATGGTTTGTCCAGGTTGAAGATCGAACTGGAAATTTTCTGGAGCTTCAAATACTAAAACTACTGTAGAACCTAATTTGAATCCTCCAACTTCTTCTCCTTTAGCAAGAGGGTACCCACCAAGAAGTCTACTAGCATTTGTATAAGTAGCTTCATAAACGGTATTTTTCTTATTTCTCTTTGGATATTTTGATTCAGAAGTTTCAGTTGATGATGAAAGAAGTGGTGTTACTTCAGAAACTGATGATGACGTGGTTGTTGATGTAGGATACATTGATGAATCATTTGATTTCAGATAAACTTCATGTTCATATTTATCATTTGTCTTTAAATCTTTATCAAAATTAACTACAATACTTCCAACATTAGTTGCACCAACAGGAATCATTGAAAAAAAACCATATTTCCAATATCCTAATAATGCAACTCTTTCATTTAAAACGAAAAGACCTTTCAAAGTTTTCTGGAAAAATGGTGCAACTGAAAATAATTCACCAATAAAATGACGTCTAAGGGTTGTTACCCAATTAGTTGGTGAATGATAACGATGATAATCACCAGGAGCTAAATAAATTACTGCAAAAAATAATTGTTTTTGGCCACTTAAATTTAATGCTTCTAAAGGTGTTGGTGATAAATTTCTTGCAACTGAAAGTTCATGAGCCATTGAAGATTTATCAACAGTTTTATCACCTTTATCTTTATATTTTAATTCATTTAAATGATAAGTATTATCATTTTCACCACCAACTAAATCATCAATTGAATATGATATCCCATTAATTTTTGCAAATTCTTCATGACGTTTCATAATTGATTTTTCATCATCATCACCATCAAAATTAAGTGAATGACGAGGAGCCGCTAGTCTTTTACGACTAAGTCCTAATAATGCATCAATTGAATATGTCATACCTTTAACTTGTTCAATTTCTCCATTATCAATAATTCCAAATTTTAAAACTTTACCATCAGATGGAGAAACTAAATCACCATCAGCAATTGGTCTTGTTTCAGATTTAATTCTTCTATAAAAAAATTCTGATAAGTTTGAATAAGTTGTTAAATCAGGTTGTTCCATTTCATCTAAATTTACACCGAAAACACTTGAATATAATTTAAATGATGGACTTCTTAACCAAATTGGTAAATCAATTGAATTTACCAGACCCCAAATTCTTGAAATTGTTTTCAATGGTAATGTTGAATAAGCATATAATTGCCAAGATTGAGGTTTAATTTTATATTGATTAAACCAATCTTCATCAGAATCTTGACGTTTATCATATCTAATTTTAGCTGCTACACCTCCAATTACAACAGTTAATGAGGTAATTGTCCACCATTTGGCAAATTTTCTTCTTTCACGTCTTCTTTGACGTGCTTCAGCAGAGAAAAATCTTTTATGGAAATTTCTGGTTTTATTTCTAATCTTTTGATTAGCAGTTGAAAATGATCTTTTAGAAATTTGTAATTTTGGTAATCCAAGGTTTTTACCATTTCCTTTACTCCATGAAGAATAATATAATACGTTTCTTTTAGGTCTTGGGATCTTGGGGAATCTATAATAGTAATTACTTAATGATCTACGTTGATTAGTTTGAGTTTGAGTTAATTCTGCTACCGTTGAAGCTCTTGATAATGGTTGTGAAATATTCATAATCTGGGGTCCATACATAAATGGTGATGGTTTATATTTATAAGCTTTTCTTAATGAAGAATTACTAAATGAAGGAGGTCTAAACGCCATTATCACAGGATTCCCTTGATTTATAAGAACTTTGTGTAAGCAAAACAAATGAATGTAGCCGATGAACGGTAGGTTGAAGGTGAAAAACAATGGCGTACAAAATAGTCGTGAATAGTCGTGCTAGTAAATATTTTTTCACAGGCAGACGAGGACCAGGAGATCGAGATTGAGGTACGAAGAGGTACGGAGGTACGGACAGGAAAGAGCAGAAAGGTGGAAGATAGGAGTGGAAGATACAGGATATAAGATAAAGAAATCCCTCTCGGAGGATAGAGGATTCAAAGAGTAGACAATGAAGGTGATTTTCACGTAAATTACGTGGATATTCGTACATTTAATATACTTGTAGAGAACGCGTTGAAGACGTACACGGATTGAGGTAGGTACGGATCGAGGTGGGTCGATAGGTAGGTCAAGATATAGATAGGTACGTATGAAGGCTGGTTAGTATCAAGATACGGATAGAAGGTTGACAGCAAATCGATGGTCAGCCCACACTCTTGGCTGTGATTCGAGTGATGAGCCTATATAAGACGCTCTGAACAAACCAAGAACTAAAGTGATTATAAACTGTAGATAGCAATAATACCATGGGTTTGGATCCTTTGTCAGACTCTTAACCACCGATAACTGTAAGGTAAGCTTTTAAGGCCATCCACCTCCACTGGTTTCTAAACCATGACTCTGACGTCGCTGGTCAGTCGCTGGTCAGTCAGTGAACAATCGTTGCCTCAGACTATTGAGCTAGCTGCCAAACCTGATGTTTGAGCCTCTCAATATACTCTATACTTATATAATGAAGCTCATTATTTAGTAGTCGATCAGTAAATGCAAATAATAATTTCAAATTCCAAAGATCTTGAACCGTTTCAGGTTTAGTTGCCATTCTTTCAAGTTCAATCTTACTATCAATAATCTTGAAAAGAGAAAGTTCTGACATATATGATCGTGGATTAGCACTGAAATTCTTACTACTACTTTCAAAGAGATACATTTGTTTCTCAAAATCTGTCATGGTATTAGAGAAATTTAAGTTTAATATCTTTGTAATATCAGTATTGATTCCAATTTCTCCATTTTCAATTTGTAATGATTTATTTTCATTTTGAAGTAATGCTTTGACCGATGATTTAATTATTTGATAATTTTGTCGTTTGTAAACGAATATCGTATGTGTCTTCTTAAGAATTTCCAAATACTCAGAATTTAATTCAAAATTAACTTCAACATTGAAATGATCTGGTGATTGGGTCTTGATATTTAATATCTCATCCATATGAGGTAATAAACAAGGTGATTGAGTTTCAATGGTTCTTCCATCCTTAAGATTAATGGTGATTGGAACTTTGGAAGGATGTCTTGTATCAACATCTCTCACCACTAAACATCTTGGTTCAACAGATAATGCCCAAAAATGACGGAGAACTTGAAGATGTACTTCGTAATCACTATTATCATTAGGGAAAACTGGATATAATGAAGTTAACAAACATGCAATTGCAAGATTAGAATTACCAAATGCATACTGCCCTCCACCAAGAAATAAAAATCCAAGTGCCATATTTATAGCCATATAACTACCGTAACCTGTATCTCTATGAGTATTACCATGAAGAATTCTTAGTCTTCTAAACGTCTCTAAATCTCCACTTCCCGCCATGATTAATGATAGACATAATGCTAATAAATTTTGTAAATTAATGGCACTGTTATAAGCAATTTTTTGATCATAATTAGACGTAGAACTCATAGAAATAACCAACATTATATCGAGGAAATGTAAAAGGGTATTTCTAGCTTGAACATCATGCGATGAAGCATACTTTAATGCAATAGATAAGCATGAACCGCCTAATATATTGAAATAAGCAAGTTGATCACTATCAAGAGATTCAATCAGGTTTAACGAGTATTTCTCAGCAAGTGATAGTGGCATTTCTGACTCTACCCATTCTAAAGTATTGCCTATTGAGTCCCACATAATTAAATTCTTCGCCACACATCTAAGAAGAAGAAGATCTGAACGAACATAGTCTAATAATTGTTCAGATTCTGGTACTTTAAGTTTTTCAGCAATCGCTAGATTTTCAGTCCTCATATAAATGAATGCAAGCGCCAAAATGGCTCCTGACAGTGACTTGTCGAGCTCTTCAGCTGGCTGATAGTCTTTGATTGAGATGGCAAGCGAAAGAAGTCGGTCAACAACATGAGTATCGTTCAATCCACGTAAATCATCACCTTTACCCAAATTTACAAACCCTAAGGCAATACCAGCAGAAAGTCGGTACCCTTCGTGAATTTCAATACTGTTGTTGTGCACCACCGATCCACACAATTGAGATAAGAGGATTTCACTCATACGACGATGCTGAGTTTCAAGATAAAGAAGCCCTATACCTACCAATCCAGCAGTTTGTACCATGATTGGAACATTTAAATCATTAGCACCTTGAGGAAGCAATGCTACCGCATGTACTGACAACACCTTGGTCAATTTATTATCCATGGTACCTTTGAGACTGGCGGCCATTCCAATAAGTAGACCAACACTGGTAAGCGGATGTTTGGGTCCAAGATAGTTATAAATATGCCATTCTTCGAGTTTCTTAAGGTGTCCATTCAACCCAAGACCAAGTAGGAACCCAGCATGTTGAGAGTTTAGTTCTGGTGGCTTGTTAAAGATTATCCAGCTACCAGAAATACCTCGAGACTCTTTGCTGATACTGAGACCTGAAGAAACACCATTGTGGAAGTACCCCCATTCAGTGAGTGTTTGACTGATTGATCCCTCAGATAAGATGATGTTAGTCATGGATGGTGCAATCTTGGTACTCAAATTGAACTTGGGAATAGGAAATCGTTCTGTTAAAAGTGGGATCCGTCCAGCGTAAAATAAGGCCGCTCTACCTAATGGGATAGTCAATGTTCTTAAAGCCACCAAAGCTGCTAATTCTCGCTGAAGAACAACAATATCGTACTCGCTCAATCCTTCGTCTGTTATTAGTGTGGCGGTTTGGGTCCTGGTCTGGTGTAGGAGTGTGGTAATCTCATAGTACCGACGGTCATAGTCGAAAATTAATTTGGTGATATTTAATCTATCTGCCTCCGACTGACCATCCCAAGCCGCCACCGACTCATTCTTGTCGAGAAGGTTGGCTAAAACATGTGATATATCACGAGAAGAAGAGACATCGTCAGGGAACTCGTCGTATGAAGTAACGGTTTCTGATTTCAAAGTTAGTAAAACACTTAAATCCTTTCTACCTACTAAATCAAGAGCCTTTTCGTTCCATTTGAATGCTGGATTCTCCTGACAAATCAGAATACAGTCTTTGAAAGGTGTACTTACACCGGCAGGAAGGGTTTCTAAATCAGAAATTGTCATTCCAAACTCACACATTAAATCAACTACATCACTGGCATTATAAGGAGGAGAAACCATTAGCTCAAATAATTTAAGCACTTTATAGGTTTTCGGAATGATAAGTACATCAACACTATTGCTTTCTTCGGTCAATTGAGAGAACGTCAAGTACGGCACGATTTTACCGGTGAAAAGACTGGTGAGTGACTCAAAAAGATTTGGTGGAGACTCAAGAATAAACCCAGTGAGGAAATTGACCGATCTGTCGATTTTCTTCAAGTCATGAGTATAGTAATGAGCCCAAGAATCGTTCCAGCCCATCCACAGTGTCAATTGTGTTAGAAACAATCCAATCTTGTCAAACATTTCACCGGCAAGTGCATCAAGTTTAGTTTCCTCATAAATGAGATGTAATGCCAAAACCATATAGGGAAGCATATCTCTGACGGCGAAATCTGGTGATAAAGAATCTCGGAGTCGCTTGGAGGCAGGTAAAAGATCAGTTACGGCGTTAGAAACATTTGGTTCACCTTCTTCAAAATTATATGCAATTGCAAGAATAGAAATTACCAATGCATTCCATTCATTCTTCTCGGTATCCACCATAAGAGCACATCGCCACAACGTCCATATCTGCTGGTAGACTTTAGATCCCAGAAGGTACCGGAATGACGAGAGGCATGTCTTGACAATATCATTGGAAGGATCAAGAACAAGAGAAACCATATAGATGCGACCGAATTTAGAGATAATAGCCACGTCATTTTGAAACGAGCTAACAAGACGAGATATCGAGTCGAAATTACCAGAAAGGTCAATAGGTGGAGTAGATAAGTTCAAGAACGGGTGAACCAATATTAGAGTGTGTTCATCTTTTAGTACCAAGATCCAGCCGGGATGATCAGTATTGCGTAGCGGGATAGCATGAAGTCCTGAAACAGAGTAATTAGAAACATATCGAGACGACAGTTTACTGAATATATAGACATTCGACTCAGAAGTAGCTGAATTAGCAATTAATATTGCATCAAAATCATCATAAGTTAAAACATCTATTGAGAGATGAGTTTTCTTAGCCTTTGGATTTAAAACATCAATTTTAGTTAAAATAATATCTTTCCTTGCTGCCAGCAGTTCAATGGCGCTATAGGACTTTGTTTTAAGTGGTTCAGTAAACATAGGATCTGACCCCATTCTAGCCATTGAAATTCCAGAGAGAAGAGTAGATGTTCTCTTTTTATCCATGGGTCCATTAGAAATATGAGAAGAAGCCGAGAGATGTGCAGCAGAAGAATTCGAAAGAATATGAGCCGTTGACGTTGAGAGAACATGTGCTGAAGTAGATCCATGACGATGACCAACTGTATCGTCATCGTGGCGCCGGCGCTGAGGACGGGTTCGGAGATGGTAAAATACCACGGTATGATCTTGACGATTGTATGTAGCACATAATTCTGAACCTGCTGCTGATGGGAAACACATAAGTTCTTCTTCTCGGGCCACCACGGAAGTAGAAGATGTAGTTACAGTTCTAAAATCTCCTAATGGATCAACTAAAGTGAGAAATTTAGCATCATGAAATTGCAGTGGGTGTATATTGGCAACATTAGCATGAGGTTTATGTTGATCTTGTTCAATGACAATCCCGGACTCAAACGGGAACGCTCTCTTGACAATGAATGGGAAGGAAACCGTATATGATCTTCCATCGGTGTAGTAAACGTAGGCAGTTTTTCTAGAGCACACCACTAGGGCATCGGAATTAGATGAAGTCCCGGGTTTAACCAGTTGTGCCGGGACCCTTGAGGAATTGGCACCTATGGTAATATCTCCGGGAGTCGCTGGAGAATCAGAAGCAAATTTGGTGTATAGAGCCGCTACAATGTCTTCATCGTACGTTAGTTTCTTAGATACTACCGACCCATGAATTATAATAACGGTACGAGGACCAATTAAAAGCTGACGCTGATGGGGGTAGAGACAGGCAGAGAAGCCGGAAGCATTACCGTAGATATGGTTGACGTCGTGTCGGAGGTCTAGTGCCGGTAGAGTAACCGGAGTCATTGTGGATCAATCGCGTTGTAGTAGATTGAAAAAGACAGAGACAGAAAAGAGACAGAAAAGAGATAGAAAAGAGACAGAAAAAGACAGTACACAGACGCCAAAGAGACAGAGGACTACAGAACACATAAATAGAGAGGTATGGGAGTGCAGATACAGGGGAGTACAGATCGTATGTAGAGTAGCCAATAACCAAATAGAGTAGCTAAAGAACCGAATGGGGTAACTAAACCAAATGAAGCAACCAAGTACCAAATAGAGTAGCCAAGTACCAATGGAGTAGCCAAGTACCAATGGGGTAGCTAAGGAATCGAATAGAGTAATCAAAGTCCCAATTAGAGGATCTGATCAGACCCAATATCATGGGAAATACCCGCTGTAAAGCCTCTTTGTTTGAAGCTTGACTCGAGCTGAAGGCCGGCTCCAGCTGAGGGTCGACTCCAGCTGAGGGTCGACTCCAGCTGAGGGTCGACTCTATCTACTGGGCGTCTGAGTATAGAATCAAACCGAACGACTAGTCTTTACATACATTCATCTTTGACAGTTCCACCTCTACGTGGTTCTTCTTTCACGTCCACCTTTACGTGGTTCTTCTTTCAGTTCTACCTTTACGTGGTTCTTCTTTCAGTTCCACCTCTGTTCGCTTCTTCTCCACATCTTCTCTTTCTACATCTCTGAAGAGAAACATCATATTAACTATGTACAAATACCGTCTATGAAGTAGCTTTACTCAATGACAGGCGAGAAGCTCTTCTATAAATTACCAAGATTTATAAACTTACTCAAGAATTCTAGTAACTAAACCAGTTCCAACAGTTTTACCACCTTCTCTAATATTGAAACGTTGATTAACTTCAATTGGAGTTTTTCTAACTAAAGTAATTTCCATCTCAACATTATCACCTGGCATAACTTGTTGAGAGTGATCAACACCTTCACCTGGTGGGAATCTTAAAGTACCAGTAACATCAGTTGTTCTAACAAATAATTGAGGTTTATAATTTTCTCCGAATGGTGAATGACGACCACCTTCTTCCTTTGATAAAATATATAAAGAAGCTAAAACTTTAGTATGAGAAGTAATCGAATTTGGTTTAGCAATAACCATACCACGAGAAATTTCATCTCTTTTAACACCTCTTAATAAAATTCCACAATTATCACCAGCCATAGCAGAATCTAAATCTTTCTTGAACATTTCAATACCAGTAACAGTGGTTTTAAATGGTTTTTCAAATCCACCAACAATTTCAATTTCTTCACCCTTTTTAAGAGTACCTCTTTCAACACGTCCAGTAACAACAGTACCTCTACCAGAAATAGAGAAAACATCTTCAACTGGTAAAATAAATGATTGTTCTAAATCACGTTGAGGAGTTGGAATATGTTCATCAACAGCTTCTAATAATTTTGTAATTGCATTTTCACCAATTTCTGGTTCTCTACCTTCTAAAGCACATAAAGCTGATCCCATAACAACTGGAGTATTATCACCATCAAAACCATATTGACTTAATAATTCTCTCATTTCCATTTCAACTAATTCTAACATTTCTGGATCATCAATTGTATCAACTTTATTAACAAAAACAACTAAATCTTGAACTCCAACTTGTCTTGCTAAAAGTAAATGTTCTCTGGTTTGAGGCATTTGTCCATCGGAAGCTGCAACAACAATAATTGCACCATCCATTTGTGCTGCACCAGTAATCATATTTTTAATATAATCAGCATGTCCTGGACAATCAACATGAGCATAATGACGATTATCAGTTTCATATTCAACATGAGCAGTTGAAATGGTAATACCTCTGGCTCTTTCTTCTGGGGCTCTATCAATAGAACCATAATCTAAGAAACTAGCACCACCTTTTCGAGATAAAACTTTAGTAATAGCAGCAGTTAAAGTAGTTTTACCATGATCAACATGACCAATAGTACCGATATTTACATGGGGTTTGGAACGATCGAACGCAGCGTAGGTTCTAACGAGAGCTGGGGCTCTGAAAGAAACTGGAGATCTTAAAGTACGAACAGAACGTACAATACTAGTAAAGTTCTTCATAATGTTGGATGAGTGAAAAATTATTTGAAAAATTTAAATATAATTCGCCCAATCTCGCTGACTCAGGGCTTAGGTAAGCAGAAAGTGATGGAAATTATCAACTGTTTAAGAAGTAACGGAAACACAGAGGGCTAGAATTGTAGTCTGTTCCATTATTGACGTGAGGGTGGCAGTGGCCTCTTGTGTCGATTTCTTTGGGGTTGAAACCGATACTGTGCATTCCATTGACGGTAACTGGTTCAAAACTACATGGCACCAACTGAAGCAAGGTCATGGTATCAAATTGGGAATTGCGCCAAATTCAGTAACTTGCAACTCCATGCAGCTTGATGCATCTTGATACAGCTCCCCGCTCCAACTACCTCCTTCTTTAAAGCAAATGGGTGGAATATGTGGGCATTAAAGCATATAGTTATCACTTTTTGCAACCGGTGCGAAATCTACACCTTTTACTCATCGAATCTACACCTCTACTCATCGCCATAACCAGCTTTTTATTCAGTATGCCAACTCTCCTTGTAGACGGACCTTGGGGTCGGTGGCAGGAGACCGCCGTGGGAGGAACAGACTTAATCTGTTCCCGATTACGGAAACAGTGGTCCTGTACCGGAGAAATCGTTTTAAAAGCAACTAATCAACATCTTCAACACCACAAAACCATTGAAGATGTTGCTCACAACGGGATCGTTCACGTCGAGTTTCGGGTGCCTCTTCCTGGAGGCAAAGGAGGATTTGGAGCCAATCTTCGAGCCAAGGCCAAAAAGCAGTCACGCTCAACTACTCAATCAACTACCTACTATCGAGATTTGAAAACAGGTGTGACCAACAGAGACTTGGACCGACTCCGGCAGGCGGCACAACTTCTCAACGACAGAGAATCGGCACAGACTGAGGCAGAAACAAAAAAGAGAGAAAAACTTCAACGAACTATCGATTACTACGATGGGATACTTCATGGGAACAAGGAACGATTTCAAGATACTGAGTTTCTAGAAACAGCAGATGAAGTGATGACAGAGCTCAGAGACAGAATGGACGCAGCAATGGGAGACGATACCGAGGAAAGCGATGACAGCGACGAGGAGTCGGAAGATGAAGATGAAGATTCTCGACAGACTAGAGAAATTAGAGCTAATGAAAGAAAGAAAGCTCTAGCGACGTTTTTCGACACCAGCGGAAGTGATGAGGATTGAAAATAGATGTTTATAGCCATGCTTGTTGTCGAAAGAAAAATTACATAGAAATGCATATTTACGAGTAAGTTATTCATTCGTATGTGAAAGTTCATAATTACGAAATAGGTCATCTAATCTGATAAGAGTTCATATTAAACCAGACTTTTAGCAGAGAAGTGGCTTCAACTTGATTCATCCCGATGAAACATTGCTGATTTGTGTCTGTAAGCAGTTAGAAATGAGTTGTTCTTTTGGTTTAACTTTTGGTTTACTTTTGGTTTAACTTTTGGTTTACTTTTGGCTGTACTTTTGGCTGTACTTTTTTGATATTATCGAAAACCGTAGGTTACTCTTCTTTTACTTAGTCCGTGACTGTACACCACGTCTACACGGACCCATTGATAAGAGGACTAGACTCTTGTGGTACCTCATTATCTTCTACGATTCTTTCAACCAGCAATGCCTCTCTTGCTTCAGCATCTCCAAAATATTCATAGTAAATACACAACAGAAGAAGCATTCCTTGAAGCAGGGCAGCGAAAAGGTAAGATAACCACGAACTCCAATGAGAACCTTTTGTGAAAATCAATGTGGCAGCGAAAATAAACCCACCAGGAGTTTGAATACACATCATTCCAATTGAAAGAGTTCCTGGATGTTTCAACTTGAATGTAGTATGAATTTGAGGAACGTATTTGGCCACTGTCAATGTCGTTGAAAGAAGACCATTGATATTAGCAATTGTCATAAGTAATGACGAATTAAATGCTATGATAATTTGAATAAGTGATGCTACCCCGTGGAGTATAACAATCTTTCCAACATACACAATCTTGTGAAATTCTTCTTTATCTTGCTTTACCGAATGTTGAGTCCATAAAATAACAAGAACAAGAATTAAAATGGCAGAAACACATTGAATTCCAATTTGTACAAGATTTAATTGTGAATTAATACAATTAAAAGCAGAAAGAGCACCAATCTTACAACAATGACGAGCTCTCGAGCTTACAAGGATAATATTGGTGAGAGTGAAAAGAGAAGATGCAGAACCAAGTAAAAGGAAATTAGGTGAAAGTCCTTCTGATGTTCTTTTGTGGTAAATTCTATGATACTGGGGTACGTAACTTATAAAGATTCCAACGGTAATAAAGCACAGAATGATGAAGTTTGCCATTGAGGCACCTTCGTAAACTGAGCACGACAGCATGAAAATTGAAGTGGAGAGGCTGAGGAGATGGGATTTGGGGAGTTTCGAGGGCCAGGTAGGTTCTGGCTTTAGCTGGAGTGATAGGGACAAGAAGAAGAAGAAGTAGTACAGAGATTAGAGATAAGCGCGAGTGACCGGTGGCTGGGCGGTGGCTGGGCCCACGGGTTGGGCCGAACGAAAACCATGGGTCCGCGCGGGTCCGCTTTTTGGCCCCTTGGGGCGACCAGAAGACTACAGAATTGCTGCAAATTCTACCATGCTCTGGCCTCCAACATGAATCAACAGAACTACTGAAAAAGTGGTCTGTGAGTCAGATATCAGTCACCAACCACATCTTGTTGTCCATCTGAGTAGATTCTCTTTTATCACTCCTTTACACTACTTTCCACGTCCTTATTGTACTTTATACTCTACTCATTTAATTTCATTCATTAATTATTAACTTTTAGTCTCTTACTTGAAAATACTTAATGGAACTTTGAGACATATAACATCGTTACTTTGAAGTTTCACATTTACCTTTATGAAATAATACCGTCCAATAATACAGCTTTGAAAACTCGGTACTAATGTAAATGTATCTGAAGTCAAATCTTCATGAGATCCTGATTCTTTTAATAGCGTATCTTTAAGGTCAAAACTTACATTGATGGTTTTGGTGTAAGTTTCTTGATCTTTATCTGGATCAGTCCAATGAGCCAAGTTTCTTGGACAAGTAAGTTTTTCAATTTTCAATGAATTATACTTGACTCCAAGATTTGCTAGTGCTTTTATATCCATAATAAATTGATTATCAATATTCAACACCTCATAACCTAAACACAGAGTTAATCTACCTATAGTTTCAACATGTTTTTTGAACGGATTGATCACATGGGTCTCAAGATTATCATTTTCCATTGATCGATTATTAAACTTGATATCATTGATTATCTCAATGGGAATAGGATACTTTCGAGACCTATAAGTTGCAACCACCAACTCAGCACTTATTGATCTAATTTCTGGTGGTTTATTTGTCTTGGCCACCACAGAATTACTAAACTTAAATCCCAATTCAAGTGGGATATTTACTTTGGACTCAAGATGTTGATTGGGTGAAGGTTTTACACTCCGGTAATTTAAAGGTGAAATATACTTCACTACATGATCAATTTTGGGAGTGCTGATACTTATTACACCAATAGGTTTAGGTGCTGATCCCAATGTTTTCTTTTTAAATGGAACAAACAATTGGTACTTATCTGATTCATCAATATGAGGTGTAGGTTTTGGTTCATCATAAAGTTGTCTCCGTTTAGCCACCGACGAGCTACGTGCCATTTTGGAATCAACAGGTCCAGTAGACACGGGGATTTGACCTCCAGGTTGAGTTTCTGCTAATTCCGTTCCTAATTCAATCTTTTCTTTAACTCTTCCCACCAAATTCTGGTAAATTAATCTACTTTCTCTTTCAAGCATGTGAGCGTCGATGCTGTATGCCAACCTTTCTGAAGGAATCACCCGGATAAACGTAGAGGCTTCATTAATGATCATAAATTCATCTGATGTAGTTTGCTTAGGGAAGTATTTTGCATAATCCAGAACTTTCCCCATAACTCGAGCCACAACTCCGTAACTGATGGCGGTATCAGGAAAACTTAAATCTTTCATTCTATTTTTCATTATACTATCTACGCCAGGAGTTTTACGTGGTTTTGCTGGACTCTGACGAAGAGAAAATTCAGCTGGTTGGGGTTTACGACCAACAGGATTAGATGGAGGACTTGTGGTGGGAGTTGATCGAAGCTGACGGATTTTCTTAAGGAATTCATCTCGTTCAAGTCCAATTGTAGGGAGTGCCTCAACGTGGTACGATAAATTATGAACTTCACAAGATGCATCCAAAAGCTTTTCAGGTACGGTGAATGAAAAGAATCTCTTGTAAACCACACCCGGATGAAAGATCTTCGTCATGGGAAGCCGAAGCTGAGTATTATCAGCCAGATCAATCCCCGAAGAGTTTGCATACTCGTTAAAATCAGCTTCTGTCCATGAAGCCTTATAATCAAACATATTCAAGAATTTATAAAACACCACCGGTTTCTTAGACTCTGCCAGTTCGCCGGTGACGTGGATTTTCCCTTCAAACACCACCGAGAACACATCGAACGGGAACGGGTCCGGACCGGTGTTGACGATGGTGATGTAGCCATGAAGAGAATCACCCTGAGCATATTCGATGCGAGCGGTGTCTACGGGCGGTGGCAGAAGTCCAGGGGCAGCAGGATGTTCGGTGACGACAATATCGATCTTTAGCTTGGATGCCAATCCGCTGGCGGAATCCGTAAGTTTCTTAAGTCGGTGAGTATGGGCGAGGATAGAGTTCTCCCATCTTGTTGGCGAATCGCCCGACGGCACCGGCATCGAGAAATAATCGCTTGCCAGCTGGTGGTGGGGTGACAGTCCAGGCGAGGTAGTGTCGTAAGTTGGAGGGTCCAAGTGGCGGTCCTCGTGTGAAGGGTCAATGTGCTTAGAGAATGTCGATTGGTATAATTGATACGACGGAAGGATATTCCACATTCCTACGTCCTCGTAGGCTGGAGAAACCATGGGATGAAGCGATCCGCCGGTAGCCATAAGCTCAGGCGACTGGAGCGGTGACTGGAGAGGTGACGGGACCGGAGTCTCAACAGCCGTACTGGTGTGGCTCGACAGCGATGCTATATCGGTTAAAGATAAATTATGAATATTGACATCGGTACGGGTCTTATGTTTGGGACTTAATTTTTGAATGATTTCAACTCCGGGTATCTCCTTCTTTTCCTTCTTGTCCTTCTCGGGCTTTTTAGGGCCAAAGATTCCCATAAATTCAGCAAAAAGAAACAAGAACTAGTAGGTGAAAAATTGCTGATTATATGGAAATTATCTATAGAGGTTCGCGGGACTTAAACTATCGCGAAAAACAACCTCTAACTCAAATACACCGAGTTATTGAACGCAAGAATCGGGGTTTCCATCATTTAATTCGACGGTTTATTGAATCTCCTCGACTTTGGTATTTCTGACAAAAAATTCTGGCATTCGTAACGTTTTTATTGGTGAAATCAACCCATATTTAAATTTCATTTTTCATCTTCAAAGTCTCATCCATATACTTTCCAACTACTTCATCTCACGTTAGAACCACCTAATGTCGTGGGCATTCAACGCCGCCAGGGCGCGTGATGAAACCGTTCCTGGGACTTCTGGGTTTTTCCAAAAAGAACTACGTTTTTCAACCACGGCTTCAAAAGATGCTACTTCCAACATCTACAATCGCGTCATGTCACTGGTAGACCAACTAAATCGAATTCTGGAGGCTCTAGCGTCTGATCCAAGCTCGGTGTGGTCGCTTGTCGATGCCGAGGCTCAAAGTCCAGTCAAAAACTTCAACACCAGCCCAACTCGAAGTCCAACTCGAAGTCCAACTCGAAGTCCTACCAGAAGCTCAAGAATTGCAATAAACAGAAATGGACAGACCAAATCGTCTGTGAGTCCGCTCAAATCATCGGTGAGCCCGTCAAAACCAACTCTCTCCGCCAGCCCGTCCAAACCACCCTCTGCCAGCCCATCCAAACCATCTGCTCAACCTGAAACATCACCTGCTAATCTCTCGTTCATCCCACCTCCAACCACACGACGTCGTTCTTCTCCGTCCAGACTCGTTCAACGTATTCTTCCTTCGTCTCCTGGCGCTCCATCGCGGCGTTCTTCTCCATCTCGAATCCCAATTCGTCCGCTGTCGCCGCCGTCAGATCCTGATGGTTCATTTCAAGCAATTAGTACTGCTATACGAAAGAGTTTAGCAGGAAAAGCATCAGGTGCAAGACTTTCGTTTACACCATTGACAGAAAACAAACAAACTACATGGAATATTTCACCTACGCGTGAACTGAAACTAATCAGTAGACCCAAACGGTCTTCTGTATTTGTTTCTCTTCCCGAGAAGCAACCTCTTTCAATAAAAAAGAGAGAATCTGACGCTAGAAGAACAAATAACTTACGAGCTGATCAAAATACTCAACAAATCACTAAAAAACAGCCAGATATCTTATCAAATCAAGTCTATAGTGGATCTAAGAAGGGTCCAGGTTCTGATCGGTTTAAAAGTTCTTCCAAACCTTCAGATTCTGAAACGGTTTTAGACTCCAATTACATTCGTCGTAGCATGAAACCATCAAAGTTTCTCGAGCATATTCCTACACCTTTGCCTGTTTCTCCTGCTAAAGATCATATAATTGGCGATAGAGCTTTGAAAAAGTTAACGGCTATACGAAATTCATTAAAGGAAATCGAACATAAACGAATTCCTACTAGGATTCCGTCTCCTACAAGATCACCAGTGAAAGATGTTTCAAATGACTTTCTACGTCGTTCTAGAAACGTGTTTATGCCACGTCCAGTGTCGCTGGACTTACCCAGTAGACTCAAATCTCCAACTCCTCTCCTGTCAAGAAGAAGGTCACCGGAGAGAGGCAGAACTTCGCCTGATAAAACCAACGGGAACTCTGAAATTAGAGCTCATAATAAAGCCAAATCACCAGATCGTCGCTTTGAGTCCCCGGCAACCACGAATTCTGTTTCGGCCCAATCTCGATTATCAACAACGTCGTCGAAAACAGCTGACTCTCGCTCTCCCACCAGGTATAGTCGAATTGATGACTCTGTGGCTAAAGCATCTCCTACTGACTACGCGTCGCTTCAAATGACCGAACTGAAATTACTTCCTGCTGAAGTTGAAACTCCCGGTCCTTCAGAGTCGAAACACGAGTTGAAAACCGATTTCAAAGATGGAAAACCAGAAACCCTCAAGAATCGATTCATAACAACGTCTCTTGACCCCGAAAATCCTCCTCAACTCAAAGACGATCGCAAACATAAACTTGAACTGACCAAAGATGATCAACGACCTGCTAAGCTTCGAGATTCTAAAAAGAAATCACTTATGGCAGAAAGAAATGAAGCAGCAGCACTTCGAGCCAAACAAAAAGTAAGAATTCCGTATGGACATAAATCAGAACAGAAATTAAGTAATGTTCCACTGCTCAAACTTCAATCACCATTTAGTATACGGGCCGACGAGTCAAAGAAACGTAAACTTGTTAAACCACTAGCACTTGAAAAACCAGAGATTGTTAGTAAACTCAATACTGATTTAACGTTGAGACCAATGACAAAAGCTAATGATATTTTGCTTGAGTCTGAATTTCATACGGTAAGAAGAACCAAAGGAAATGCAATCCCACTTCCTGAAGAAGCTAGAGGTAAATTCAGCTGGCGGAAATCGAGAAAATCAAAGGTAGATGCTCCAAATACTCCCAAACCAGTTCGTTACACTGCCGATAATTTACCGGAAATTCCATCAGATGATGAAGAGATTAACAAGGGAGAAAAGTATCTCCAAGGATGGGCTGCCACACCAGAACTTCGAAGAATTATTGAAGAGAAGAAACACATTGATCCAAGTACAATTTTTGGTCAAATCCCTCCGTTGAACATCGAAGATATATTTGAGTCAAGAGAGTCACGACATAGAGGAAGACCTTCACCGGTAGCGAGTCCATAGGAAATTCAAAGGGGGTAGTAGCATACAGATGAGAAAACAGCTGGAGAACTTCAGCTGCTTGGGAAGTAAAGTTATTAGTACTATATCGTGTAAAATAAGGTGTATATGTGTAAAATACAGAGGAATATATGTAACGGAAGAATGAAGAGATGTGTAAACGGAAGAGATTAGATGAAGAACGAAGAACGAACAGATGAAGATGAAGAACGAACAGATGAAGAATAAAGAGATGTATGTAAATGTCTGATAAAGGTATTGAGCGTACAATCTACGTAGACTTACGCCGAAGCTTAGACCTACTTAAGCTAGAGCAGCTAGTCCTCCTTCAACTAAAAGCAGCTAGTCCTCCTTCATCTAGGTGTGGGTCCATATGGCCATGAGCTACAACTAACTTACAAAGTTCTACATGAGCTTCAAGACATTTATATTCATTAATCCCACTACTTTATGAAATGCATTCTTTTGGCTAAAACTTCCTCTTTATTCCACCTAGATATCCACCCGGCAACATCATCTTTAGGAACCACGTAAAGTCTCAATGCATTATCAAATAATGGAGCCTTAGCTTTATCGTTCATAAGAGCAGTATTAATTTCTGCTTTTTTACCAACTTTAACCAACCCACCAGATTCTGTTTCCATAAAGCACTGTAAGTTCTTGACAGAGAATCCTTTATGTTTTGGATCTTCAAACCACTCACGAGGCCGGTCCATCAACATTTCCAAGAGCTCAGTAGGTGTAGTCAACTCACTAATTTCACCAACGTAATCAAATTCATCGATAGTTGGATACATCACCATAGCAGGAAATATCAATTGAGACTCGTGATCGGTTTCATTTTCTAGCCTTATTTTGGCATCTTCAAGAAGCTCGGCAGGACGACGAGACTTGATGATTTTAAAGTGACGTAATTTAATTGAATTATCAAGAATTGTTTGTTTAAATTCTGATAATTTAGCTTCATTTTCTTTCTTCTGTTTAGCTTCGGCAATAGATTTTTGCTTGGCTACTACAGAATCATGTACTTCCTTCAAGGCAGCGTTATCATTTTCGATCCCAAGTCCATATAAACAAATATCTTTTGCTTCATCGTATCTTTCAACTGCAAAAAATGCTTTAGCAGCTCGGAAACAAGCTTTAATGTTTTTCTCGTCGTACTGAAGGGCTTTCTTACAGTCTTCAATACACCGACGGTAGTTCTTAAGAGCCAAGTTACATGCGGCTCGGTTCACATAAAGTGTAGCACTCAATGAACTGACATCATGTTCAACGTCAATTCCTTTGGTGTAGAACACAATTGCATCCTGGTATTTTTTCAACTTAAAACAGTCGTTCCCCTGATTTTTGAAGTTGGTGGCAATTTCGTCCGGTTCTCCTTCATATGCCAATGACTTTAACGCATCGAGAGTAGTATTACTGTTACCGTCAGGATCGGTTTCATCGAGCTCGGTCATGAAGAATGGTAATTTATTGATTTCTTTAATTACTTCATCTGTAGACTTATCGGTGTACTCCGAAAGCTGTGGTGGAAGTTGTGGTTCACCAGGTTTAGGAACATACCGAAGTCGGTCCCATTCAGAGATTTTTTCCGTCATGGAGTTAGAGGTTGGAAATGAGAAGGTTGAAAGAAGTGAAAAATCTGAGATGAGCAAGTGCGCAATTCGTTGATGGCTGCAAAAATCTCAATATAGTTAGAATTAATAGAAACTGATTTCATTAGTGTGAGTATGCATTTATAGCTAAAGAGTTAGTTGTGTGAATTTTACGAGTTTTTAACATGTTATTTTTGATCTACTGATTTCCGCTGTAAAACCACAGGCACTTTCACGGAAATCTTATCACCATTTCCGAGCTTCAAAGTAATCTTGAGATAGTAAACTCTAACAAGAAGACAACTTTGGAAATCAGGAACAAGACAAAATTCTTTGGCTCCGGCCAGACGCACAGCATCCGCCAAGTTGACATGCACGTCAAACTTTTTGAAATGACGTTTTGGTAATTCTGGAGAATCAGCAATTGGTTCCAGAATCCAGGGAATTGCTGGTAAATCTATCGAGAACCGTGAATGGGGAGTCAGAATCAATGGATGTGGGATCTTCAAATAGTCATATTTTGAAGTCAAATGTGCTAATGCTTGTACATCCCGTACCATATCTCTATCTAATTCAAGCGGTGCTGGTCCTACTTCTCGAACTAATTTGGCAATGTGACGAGCATACCGCTGAAACTTAGCAATAGTCACAGTATCAAATGTATCTGGGTCTCTCCCCGTATTGTGGAACACCATATCAGGATGAATCACCACGGGGATAGCATGCTGTTTAGATTTAATGCTGAGACTCACAAGCTCTACTGAAATTTTCTTGATTTCAGGAAGTGACGTATGTTCAGATGGCATGAATCCAAACTCTAAGGGCACAATAATAGTGGTGTCATCGGCAGATACTTGTGGTGAATATTTGGGAAGTGAAGAATACCATGTCATATATTCGGTTCGAGGTGTGGAAAGTGCAACTATACCAACTGGTTTTGATGCACCCAAGACTCCTCGCTTCTTATAAGTAGTGAATACTTCGTAGGTAGTTTCACGGCGATGGTTACGTTCATGTAATGTTGCCTGGATCTTGGTGTAGTACGATTGTTGAATCTTTGCTTGTTCACCATTACTTGAAGAAGGTATGAGTTCATTTTCTTCGGGATTCAATAGAAGGTTTCCAGCAGCAATCTTGGTATCGATTCGATCCACCAAATTGGCGTAGAGAAGACGTGCTTCCTCGTTGATCATAGATCGATTTAGCTCGAATGTAGGATGAGTGGCGAAAATACACCTTAGGAAACAAGAATCTTCATTTGCAACAAGATACTCATCAGCCTTAGGAGGTTTATGAGGACCCAGTGACATTAGTGACAGATAAATCGATGCTCTACCGATGATTCTTGCGGAAACATTATAACTTATAGAAGCATTATCGAAACAAAGATCAGGAACTGGTGAAGCATACAGATTTCGTTCATGAGCCAGAGATCGAGATCTATCGGATCTATCAGGAGGAGTTTCGATTCCTTCACGCCATTTCCGGCGAAGACGAGCCACAATTTCATCTCGAGGTACTCCAATAGAAGGAGGCATTTGTAGATGTTTCACCAAATCATGAGAACAAGAACCTTCAAGAAGTTTTTCAGGGAATTTGAATGCAAAATATTTTTTATATGTGACACCAGGTACAAACTCTTTACGATAATCTAGATGAGTCTCCAGTCCATCTACCGGGTCTTTAAATGAGTGATGAACATCATGAGGGTCATAGCTATCACCACGAAGACGTTCAAGACAGGCATCGTTCCATGAAGCAGTAAAATCAAACATATTCAAAAATTTACGAGTTACAGCAGGAGTATCGATGGCCGGCCTCAGAGTATCGCCCAAGATCACCGCTCCTTCAAGTACCACGGTGAACATATCAAAGGCAATGGGTTTACTGGTTGTATTTTGAATGGTGACAAATCCATAGACGTTATCGCCCTGGCGATACTCTTTAGAAAGTGGGTCCACCAACACCGGACGAACGCCTGGCCGGCCCACATGTTCTGTGAGATGAATATGAACTTGGAGATGCTTGGATACTTCATTATTTAAGGAGGTGAGTCTTTTGAGTTTGTGACAATTAGCAAGAATCGTATCGTCCCATGGAGTAAATGTAATTGAATCGTCTTCCGGAGGTCTTTCGAATGAGTCCTCCGTAAGCGAGCCAAAGTAGTCGAGGATCGTACTATCTCCAAGTAATGGCGGTGTTTGTGTAGGAGTTTGAAGAGGCAGCTGAATGGTGCTAGTTGTGGCAGACGATTGAGGTGTGAGTTCATACCGGGGAGGCTCCGTCCGCGGTTGATCGTTGGGCACCACGCTTTGTGAAATGGTGAATCTATACATCTGGTAAGAGGGGAGGATGTTGGCGATATCATCATCGGGTTGTGGTGCCGGAGGCGGCGGCGATGGTGACGGCATGAAGAGTAGAGATTCTAATGGACCCGACGGGTCCATAAGTGCGCGCCAAACACAAGGCGTGCCGACTGGTGGTGCGGCGATTCCGTCCGCTGGACCCAAAATAAACCAATGGGCACACCAGAATTGCACCATTGCAAAGTGGCTCATTTTGGACGGGTTTACGTCGTTTCATTATTGTGAACTTTACAATTGTGGATTATTGGCAGTTGTTATTGTGTGATGTATGGTGTTGCTGGTGTACTGGCCTGGGAAGTGGGAGTTTGGGAGTTTGGGGTAGATTGGATGTGTGCTTTTTGTAGGACTCTACTTTAGCTGAGTTTAGCTGAGTTTTTCAACTTTTTCACGCCAGGCTTCGTCTGATAGACTGCTCCTAGTTATATTCATTTTAAAGTCCGTGTCTCCAAACATTTGAAAGAACAGACAAAGTCAGGCGTTCGGTTGTGTTTTGGTGGCCGTAGTTCTTCCGCCGTTGAGTACTTCCGTCGTTGAGTACTTCCGTCGTTGTAGTCCTTTGCTGTAGATCTTTCAAACGTCCCAATCGGTATCTCCATTATCGCTCGCCTGACGTCTAACCCAATTTAGTCTTCCCCAGATCTCTTGGCAACTCATCTAGTTTTGCCTCCTGTCGTAGTGTGACCTGTTCAACTTAATTCCGCATTCAGCTCATTTCTGTTTCTCCGACCTTTTTAGCCTGGGTTTCGCTGCTTGTCCAAAAAAACACATCACTTACGACCCGTCAGTTCCCAAATTCCGCCATTTCTTTCCAAACCTAACCATTGAATAAGTTCCAGTTCTTCATTTTGTGTGTTGAACGCTTATACGTCGGTTAAATCGGGTGTATTGGACATCAAGACTGTGATTTAGACCAAAACGGCAAATTGCGGCCGACTCATCTGCACCTTTACGACAACAACTATGCAAGCAGAAAATCCTGTCAAATAGGAGGCTTTCAATAATGGATTCACGTCAACTTCATCTAATGTTTTGCTTACGAATTACTTGAAGCCTTGACGGGGTGATTAAGCTTCTATTACCAACCAGTAATTACTATATGAACAATACATCTCTCTACCTACACCTATTTAAATTCGATAAATTTCAAATGTATCAATGACGAGCCATGTCCCTCTGTCCAACCATGACTCACACGCCATCTGAGCCTCTAATATCAGAAAGTTCGCTCAATAGAGTATTTATTTCCCACGAGTGGCACTCTCGTATTAACCTATTAGATGCAGGTGCGTCAAATATGCATCAAATAATGCACCCTATAAATAGACCGGTTCTCCCTTTGATTTTCACCATGAAATTTTTATTCTTCCTACTAGCTGTAGCGATTGCGTGGCGACTGCCTGTTTATGAAGGGAATACGCTTGGTGAACACGATTTGGTGAAATGCCGGGCCATAGATGTTGAGACTCCCCATACGGCCTGGGTTGAAGTTGAATTGAAATTTGTCGATATAGACAATAAATATAAAGCTAAGGATATCGTTAAAGATTCTAGACTTCCTACTTTAATCGTCAGACAAGAAGATACTCATGATTTAAGAGTTATGAATCCAGATCATTTCAGTGCCGTCTACCCTCATGGGAATATAAGAGGTCCTGGTCCTATCGATAGGGACAATGCTATATTTATAGTTAATGAAACAGATACCAAAAAGAACATCTTAAACGATTACTTGTCGCTTCAAGAGAAGAAGACCAAGGTCCGGCTCAACATCAACCAGTCGGGTACTTATTGCGCGTACGTTGGTCCTTACTGGAAAGAGATAGGTGGACCACTAAAGGATTTCCAAGCCGAGGTAGTATTCAAAAATTCTCGTGGGTTATTGAACAAAGCTGAAAGACAAGAATACTTCCATTGCTTTATTGCGTTCTTGTTGGGATTGATGCTTTTAATGCCTTACATTCACTCATTTCTCAAATTCGACCAAATGGCGGTGATTCCAGCTGCTTCGTTTCTGCTATTGCTACTTTATGTTGGCTTTTTAGGTGTAAATCTCATTCGGTTGTATGTTGCTAATCGATACGTTAAATTTGGCGGAACATGGCGGACATTGTTGTATTTTGAAGCATTCTATGGAATTTTAAGAAGATTTGCTATTTTATTGTTGAGTATGGGATTTGGACTGATTTACTACTTCTCTAGTAGTGTTGGTCATAAAACCATGCCTTCGTACTATACCGAGCGGATTATCACATTTTTTATAATTAACATTGTATCTTTGTTGACCAAAGAAGTATTAGGTTCTTTAAGTTCCATTTACCATGGTGGACTTGATGAGTATATATCCAATGCTAACCCTGATTTGGATTTTGATGTATACTATGGTGCTTTACAGTTAAGTGCTGTTCTTTACGGAGTATTTCCTTTGATCCTCTGTGCCCTTGCATTTAGCTACTTTATCAGGACGAAGCATTCTGTTGCCAACAGTTCAGTTCAAGTTCAAAAAGCTTTCAAATTATCTCTTAGTTTATTATTAGTATTTCCAGTGATTACTATTTGTCAATTGATATTTATGTTGTCTCATAAAACTCGCCAACCCCAGCCCCGCTTCCACGGAAGGCATGTTTACCTTGATGAGCAAGATAAAGATACTTTTAATCCGACGTTAGACATGTCGAACTTGTGGTTCAGGTATTTACATGTGTACGTATTAGCTCTATTGGTTTACTTCATTTGGGCCAGGAATAACGTTGGTGTAAAGCGGAAACAGATGTTGAAACCATCTGAACTTTATGAGCTAGCCAGTTAACTGTTACTGATCTTTATGTCCAATTCTACACCTTTTAAGCCAAACAATATGACCTTCAATTCTGTCTTTGAATTACTTATCATGTCTATTATCTTATCTTCAAGTCTATAAAAGTTATCTGTGTTTATATTATGTAATCTTCAGCTACTTGTATCTTTTGTATCTTTCTTCTCTAGTTCTCGATACTTAACGGAACGTGAATACTAAGCACCAGTCCATTGCCCATCTTGAGACTCACCTTCACGTAGTATAATCTAGCCATAAAACATGTTTGGAAATCAGGAACAAGTGTGAAATAATCAAAGCTTGAGCCCTTCTTAATTACTTCGCTTCCCTTGGTATTACAAGTACCCAAATCAAGCTGAATATC
Organism: Metschnikowia sp. yHQL527; assembly: GCA_030578455.1. Classification (NCBI taxonomy): domain Eukaryota; kingdom Fungi; phylum Ascomycota; class Pichiomycetes; order Serinales; family Metschnikowiaceae; genus Metschnikowia; species Metschnikowia sp. yHQL527. Next base: position 54,955 of record JAJMRR010000023.1, on the reverse strand, counting down.
AAATTTCTTCGAGTAAACTCGATATTCTGAGTTAGTACTGGATTGAGTATGGTCCCACGGAATTGCTGAGATATTTGATATACCTCTTGTCTCTTTAGACTGACTATAGAATTGACATCCTGCAATTGGTAGGTAAATGTACTTTGTTTGAAGGAATGCCATGGCCTTAGTATCTTTGAAAAGCTGGCGTTCCACTTGGAAAGCATCTTCATGTTTCTTCATTAGCTCAGTTAACTGGGAATAATACAGCTGGAATGGTTTGACGACAATACCATCAAAAGAATTAGAATCTGGTTCACGAATTGGTTGTGAAATAAGAGATGATGAAGAACTCGATGCTGATCCATTGACACTTACATCAATGTGCTTATCTTTGAAACACATCTCGTGATTAAATTCGATAGGTATTTCATGTTTCTTGGATCTCACCGTCAAAACTACTAACTCACTAGTAACCAGTTTAATCTCTGGGGGTCCAGTTAGTTTAGATGCTCTGGGTTCATAGAAGAACGCTACTTCTACTGGAATGTTAATCACAGTTTGGCTGTCCCTTTCCTGACTACGATATTTGACTGGCGGAACATATAAGCATCTATAATGCTGTTTGGGAGTTGATAATGAAATAACTCCGAGCAGCTTAGTAGAGCCTGTAAAGGACCGTTTCTTATATGTAGTAAGGCATTGATAAGCCTTGTCGTCATAATCCTCATCATTGAGACCAGCAGAATTGTTATTCTGGGATATGTTCTTGTATTGTTTCTTGATATTTTGCTTGGTTGTGGTGTCTGCAACACTATAAAGTTGTTTGAGTCTAGAAGCATTGGAAACCATGGGAGAAAGTGCAGAACCCGGTGACATTATTGGAGTTATTGGTAACTCATCACCATCGGCAACTTTGGATCGAACACTGTCGAGGAATGCACGGTAATACAGACTTACTTGTTCCAGTCGAGGTCGGAAATCAGAGGAAGAAGAAACTGGAACTACTCTAATTGGGCAACCAACTTCTTTGGCAATAACATATTGATCATGGTGACGAGCTGGTTTTTCTGGTTTATGATTATACTCTGAAGCCTTGCCAATGATTCTCGCATCAACACTATAGCTTATGTAGGTATCTATGAAGCTAAAATCTTTCAACTTATTAGTATTTTTAGATGTATTTGACAAATACATCAACGGTATGGACTGAAGATTTCTAGCAACTCCAAGCGATGGAGGAATCTCTGTATGTTTAGAGAAATTATGAGCTTCACAAGCATCATCAAGAAGTTTATCGGGGATTCTAAATGTGAAAAATCTCTTATAAGTTATATGAGGTTGGAAAAACCGTTTTACGTCAATTGAAAGACAGGTATTATCATAAGGATCAATTTCTCCTTCACACCAGTCATGTGGGTCGCCGTTATCGGTGACAAGTCTGTCAATATTGGCATAAGACCACAGAGCAAAAAGGTCAAGCATATTAAGAAATTTATACACTTGAGCCGGTTGTTTGTTATCTATAAGACCTCTATTATTGTCTAACACCACTAAAGAACCTTCAAAGCATACGTATACCATCTCAAACGGGATGGGTTCTGACGAAGTATTGGTGATGGTGACATATCCATGGATGTAGTCTCCCTGTTTATACTCCAGCAGCAGAGGGTCTATAAAAGTTGGACGAATTCCTTTCTGACAAACTTTTTTGGTTACTTTAATATCTACGTCAAGTTGTTGTGATAAATCATTATCAGAATCCAGAAGGTTAGGAAGTTTATGAGCATTAGCAAGAATAGTATTTTCCCAAATATCTGCAGATTCTTCATTGAAAGTTGAAATTTGGGACTGTTGAGAATCTTGAGGTTGAAGTGCAGCACCGCTAGAGAAATACAGTGGTGAATCACCTGAAGAATTTGTTCCTGGTGTAGGAACTCCTGAAGTAGATTGACCTCCTTGATTATTATTAACTCCAGGAGTTGACGGACTTGAAATTCCTGAAACTACTGGTGATACTTCATAAGTTGGAGGATCCACACGATAATTCTCATTAGTAGGAGTTAAATTTTTCAGAATAGTTGATTGGAACATATGATAAGAAGGAAGGATATTGTTAACTAATTCTTCTTCACGAATACTTTGAGATTCAGTATTTAATCGTTTAATCCTACTGATTAAGTGCTGGGATTCGTTAATATTCATTACAATAATCAGACGAAATGATTTTTCAAAGAAATAAAAGTAAACAATAAAATTTAATTATACATTAACATTTAAACCGTTAACCCCATACCTCATCTATCATAATTTACGTAAATGGTAGGTGTAAGCTGCAAGGAAGACTTTTCATAAGGCATTTTGCAGCAAATGCCGTGCTAATTGAATCCGTACACCACAGCCAGGAGACGAAAGATTCTGAGGCTGCGACATTGTGGTGTACGGAACGACATCGCGCCACATCCGTACACCACGGAATGTTTCTTAATGCGAACTGTGGCTTCAAAGTCTTATCTTATCTTCCTACTATGGAAAAGAGTAGCTCGATTAAAATACTCCCAGAGTTGCCTTTCTCGAGGTATACTCATAGCCGTCGCATAAGATGGCCCATCCTGATCGGGGTATTCATTTTCGTGGTTTTCACCGTCCATATTTGGCAATTTGCGCCTCTCGGAATGCCGGTACACATTTCCAGGCTTTCTGACCCAGTCGGCGACCCAATAGGTCAACCTACACTTCATCCAGACCGCCATCACGGACACTTTGGCCGCAGCACCATGGTGTCGAGTGACGTGCCTCTTTGTTCGACCATGGGGAAACAAATTCTTGCTCGTGGCGGAAATGCAGCCGATGCCGCAATTACTGTTGCTTTATGTATTGGAAGCGTTAATCTGCATCTGTCGGGGATAGGAGGAGGATCATTTATTGTAAGTCTTAATAAGGTAGATGATAATGCAAGCGGACCGTCTGTTATCAGCATCGATGCTCGAGAAATGGCACCGAAAGCTGCTCATAAATACATGTATCATGGGTCTGAAGTTTTACTGAAATTCGGAGGGCTTGCGGTAGCAGTTCCAGGAGAATTAAAGGGATTAGAAGAACTTTATAATCAGCATGGATCAGGAAGATTGTCATGGGGTGAATTATTTGAACCAGTAATTGAATTAAACTATAGAGGTTGGCGAGCTAGTGAGATTTGGATTCGTTCACTTCATAGAATGGCAGAAGCGGTATTTCCAGTAGCGCCAATTCTTAAAAAAAATTGGGATTTCATCTTTGGTGACGATGGACATCTTGTAAATGAAGGCGATTGGATTCGTCGTCCCAATCTTGCACGGACTTTACAGAATATTGCACAAAATGGGTCGAGTGATATTTTCTACGATCCAAATGGGCCCATTGCACCCAGTCTCGCACGTACTGTGGGCCAAGCATTTGGGGTATTGTCGGCCGAAGACTTCACTAACTATTCGGTGGACGTGACTCCCGCTGTTGAATTTGCTTTTGGCGATCATGTTCTCTATACTTCAGCAGGAGTATCTTCAGGACTTGCACTTGTAGCAGGAATTAATTTATACGACAAGTTAAGACCATCATTACAGTCGGATGTTTTATCAACTCATCGCCTTATAGAAAGTATGAAATGGCTTACCTCAGCACGATCTCATCTTGGTCACCATAATGAAAGTACATTCAATAAGCTCAAAGCAACATACACTTCATCTGAATGGGCTGAAGATGTGGCACGAACCAAATACTCTGATACTCAGACATTCCCATGGCAACATTATGATCCAAAGTTTGAACAGAATAATCCTCATGGAACTTCCCATTTTTCGGTGGTTGATAGTGATGGGAATGCTGTTGGTATGACTACTACGGTAAATCTCTTATTTGGATCTATGGTGTACGATAATGAGACGGGGATTGTTTTAAATGATCAAATGGATGATTTTTCAAGTCCAGAATCTAGAAATGCATTTAATTTAACTCCTTCAATTTATAATTACATCGCACCATACAAGAAACCTCTTTCGTCAATGACCCCAACTATCATCACCACCAATGGAGTTGTTGATCTTGTCATTGGAGCAGCTGGAGGGTCACGTATTCCTACTGCTGTTCTTCAAGGAATTGTACGGACATTCTATCAGGGAATGGAGTTGTTAGACACTATTGCTTTCCCAAGATTACACCACCAGCTCATACCCGAATACCTTATGGTGGAAAATATCACTGTATTTGAAGAAGAGCACGATAAACAGATCGTACGAGGTTTGCAGAATTTGGGACATTCGGTGATGGAGCTGGGTGCCATGACGGTGATGAACGCTATAAGGAGAGTTGAAGGAGGTTGGATTGGAGTAGGTGACTATTGGCGGAAGAGGGCCGAGTCCGATGGAGATTAGAAGAGAAGGAGACGGTTTAGGCCGGTATACTATACACACTATGAACTACCGACTTACTATACTATAGGCATGGTCATTACAAATTATATATCAATAGAAATAAGGCAATTGTCTGACATAATTCTACACAATATTTTGTAGCTACCTCTTTAGTTACCTCTTTAATTTTTCATACCTTCCTCTGTAAATTCATTTCTCGTTCCAACGGCGCTATGTCGAATTACTGGAGATAAGAACCACTATTTTTGACTTTACCGTTGCTGTCATCGGAGAAAAGGTCTAGAAATAACTAATACCCACGCATACGACGGACTTTCCCGTAAAATTCGGTCGAACGCCAATTCCTGACCAATTAATCCGATACAATTACAAAGATAACCGGATTAAACGCGGATAATCAAAATAACAGTTATGCAGAGTCATCAGAGTCATTAAGAAAAGGTGATTAAAGGACTAACGGAAACATTTGCTTACTACTGGAGTTAAGATCATTGGTTGTAAACGCCGGCGGGATATCGGAGAAAGCATTGGCCTGCATATAAAACTCCGAACAATAACTTATTATTTTGTGGGGGTGTCACATATTAAATTTGATGATTGTATGCAGGTCCTACTCCTTTAAAAAATTATAAATCTGGGGGTTAAGCACCCGTAAATCCCTCAACCCCAGATTTTAATAAAGTATATAAGTAAGCAATTCGCTTTAAATTGAATTGAATACATTTTTTCATATTTTTCTTATTTATTAGATTTTCCATGACGTTTGAATGCCAAGATCAACTATCAAAACTACCAATCCCTAATTTAGTCAAGACTTGTGAAAATTACTTGAAAGTATTAAAACCTCTTCAAACTGAAAAAGAGTATACCAAGACTGTTTCAGCAGTTGAAAAATTCCTTAAAGATGGCTCTGGAAAGTATCTTGATCAGGAATTAAGAAAGTATAGTGAAGGTAGAAATTCATATATTGAACAATTTTGGTATGATTCTTACTTGAACTATGACTCACCGGTTGTTCTTAATTTAAATCCTTTCTTTCTTCTTGAAGATGATCCTTTTAATAATGAAAGTATGTGTGTTAATCCTCAAGTTAAAAGAGCATCTTCATTAACCCTTCTGTCGTTAAAATTCATCAGAGCTTTAAAGAACGAGACTCTTCCTGTAGATCGATTGAAAAATGGTCGTCCTCTTTGCATGTACCAGTACAGTAAACTTTTCGGGAGTGCCAGAATCCCTACCGATGACGGGTGTGTGATGCAATCTGATTCAAAGTCCAATCATATTGTAGTGATGCTGAAGTCCCAATTCTACTGGTTTGATGTTTTGGATGAAAATAATGATCTTATAATGACAGAACAAGAATTAACGGTTAATTTCACATCTATAGTTCAAGATTCCATCAATACTCCTATTCAGGAAGTAGCCAAGTCATCATTTGGTGTTTTGACTACGGAAAATAGAAGAGTATGGTCAAAGATTAGAAATTCAAGTACTATTGTTAATAATAACAATAATAATGAAATTCTTTCAATAATTGATCTGGCACTCTTTGTATTGTGTCTTGATGATTTGGTGCTTGATAATTTACTGGATCTTCTGAAGAATATGTTGTGTGGTCTTTCAATCTTGGATAAAGGTGTACAGGTTGGTACTTGTACTAATCGATGGTATGATAAGCTTCAAATCATTGTAACCAAGAATGGGAAAGCTGGAATCAATTTTGAACATACAGGAGTTGATGGACATACAGTTCTTAGGTTTGTAAGTGATATTTATACTGATCTGATTCTTCTGTTTGCACAAACCATCAACGGGAACTCGCCGCTGCTTTGGGCCGAAACTCCACCAAAGTCTCGGTCGAAGGATGCCGACAGTCGTGGCGAATTGGTGACGATTCCACGTAAACTCGAATGGGATTTAACTCCAGATTTATCGTTAGCTCTTCGATTTGGAGAAACTAGACTCTCTGATTTGATTAACCAAAATGAATTCAAACATTTGGAATTTAAAAATTATGGTTCTTCAACCATCAAAAAGATGAGATTTAGTCCCGATGCTTTTGTTCAAATGGCATTCCAAGCAACTTATTATGCTTTATATGGTAAGGTTGAATGTACTTATGAACCAGCCATGACCAAACATTTTTTTCACGGTAGAACTGAAGCTATTAGGACTGTGAGTCAGGAATCAAACTTGTACGTACGAAGATTCTTTGATGCGTCGGTTTCGAATGGTGATAAATTGAAGTTTTTATCTGAAGCCTGTGTTCAACACTCGGCTCAGACGAAACAGTGTACAAATGGGGAGGGTGTGGATAGACACATGTACGCTTTGTTTTGTATTTGGAAACGGTATGTTGGCGACAGTGAACGAGTAGAAGCGGAAGCTGAAGCCGAGAGAGTAGAAACTGGTGATGGAGATTTTGCTGAATCTGAAATAGTAGAAGGAATAAGACCAGAAGCTCCAGCTTCCGCTTCTACTTCCGCTACTGGCCAACGAGCCTCTGTCTCCACACTTGTTGATGACGAACTGAACTCGTCCGAAAATACCATTGGCAACGACTTTCTGCATTCCAAAACTGGACTCATGGATAAACTAAAGGAAATCCCCGAGATATTTGCTGATGCCGGTTGGGATAAGTTAAATAATACTGTTCTTTCTACCTCCAACTGTGGGAATCCTGCTCTTAGATTATTTGGATTTGGTCCTGTTTCTGCCAATGGATTTGGACTTGGTTATATCATTAAGGATGATTCAATTTCAATTTGTGCCGCTTCAAAACATCGTCAAACTGAAAGATTTCTTGCAACTCTTGAATCTTACTTGAATGAAATCTATAGAATTTTTAAAGAAGTTAACTCTGAAATTTCGGCTCCTATCGATACCAAACTTAAAACAACTATTGGAGTTACTCCAGTTCCAATAAGACCTCAGGTAAAGAAACAAGATACTTCTTCCTTAATTACACTTTTAGGAGGTTATGGATACTTTGATATGGGAGAAGAAGATATTAAATCAAGAGGTCCATCACCTGAACCTCCATTCTTAAATAGAAATAATAGTGGATTTTCATTCCGTGAAATTGGCAAGAAATTAAGACTATCAGAGTACTGAGTCTCAGACAAGGCATTAGATAAAGTGATTAGGGTTTATTTCATTTATGCATCAATGCAACTACATTCATTAAATATGCAATAACTTGCATATTATTTTTACCGATGCATGACTATACATTAGCGAATACATATTTTACAGTAAAGTAATCTATCTGTAGTTGTCTGGAATGTCTTGGTCCGGAACTACCATTCTTTTCTCCGTACCTACTCTTCTTCTCTAATCCATACCTCCTCTTCTTTTCTCCGTACCTACTCTTCTTTTCTTGTCCCTGTACGTTCCCCTTCTCTCTATATTCCAAACTGATTGAGTGCAGCTCTTAAGTTCGCCTGATTAGGTCTTTGATTCTTATTATGTTTAGCACCAATTGATGGCATATTCTGCATTGCCAAATCACTAGTCGTAGGTTTAGCTCGTGGTTTATGTGCCGGTGGAGGTGCCATCATTGGCTGTGGCATTGGCTGTGGCATGTATCCCATAGGTGGGGGCTGATAGTATCCTTGTGGAGGTGGCTGGTACCCTTGTGGAGGTGGATAGTAAGGCTGCTGAGGTTGGGCGTAGTACGGATCGTACTGATTGGGTGGTGGGTAATTCTGGGGAGGTTGTCCCGGTTGTCCTGGTGCCGCTGGAGGACGTCCGTATTGCAGATAGTCTTGGGCAGGAGGCTGGCCGTGGGCTTGGGTAGGAGGATGTCCATGGGGTTGCCCATGGGGTTGTCCGTGAGGTAGTGATGCTCCCTGGTATCCCTGGTATCCCTGGGCTGGTGGAGGTCCGTAGTTTTGAGCTGGCGGCGGCCCGTAGTTCTGGGCCGGTGGTGGGGCCGGTTGTGTGAAGTTCTGAGCAGGATGTGCTGCTTCGTGGCTTGCCTGGGCCGGTCCAGGTTGGGGAATAGGTCCAGGTTGCGAGTAGCCCTGTAGAGAAGTAGGTCCCGAGACCGAACCCTGGGCCGGTGTTCGTTGCAGCTGTGCCGGTGGATGGACCTGCGCCGCCGGTTGAACTGGTGTATGGATTGGTTTCTGGTAACCGTAGTCGGGATTTGGCCCTTGTGGCACCAGATGTGCCGCTACAGGTGAAACATGAGCTGAAATTGGTGATTTTCCAGGTACAGGTTCATTAACCATCATACTTTGACTAGAGGGGTAGTTTTCCTGGTAATTTTCAGAGTAGTTTTGATCAGGAATATTCTCATAATTTTGTTCTTGATACTCTAGGTCTGGATAATTCTGATCGTGAGTTTCCTTCTTCTTCTTCTTTTTCTTCTTCTTCTTGACGGCTTCTGGTTGGTAAAATCCCGGTGGTGCTGGTGGTACCGTCGGTACATGTGGGATTTCTAATGAACCATTTGAACCAATTGGCATTCCGGGTGGAGGACCCTGTGGAAATCCATAGGGATTGAAATAAGCTTCATTTTTTTCAGCTTCCTCTCTCTTTTTCCTTTCCTTCCGTTCCTTCTTCTTTCTTTTTCTTTCCTTCTCTTTCCTGGCTTCCTCTGCTGGATCGGTTTGATAAGTTTCCCCGTTGGCGATAGGTTGTGGTTCCAATTCTTGAGAATAAGTTTCATGCTCAGTACCTGGAATATAGTAGTTATCAAAAGGTTCTTCTGGTTTATCAAGCTTGAGTCTCTGAAGACGATCCACTTCTGTCTCGTATTCCTCATAAGGTTCTTTAAATACATTTTGATGCCCGGGATTAGGTAACTCTTTTTGGTAAGCACCCTTATATGGTTCTTGAGGATACTGTTCTTTGTGAGCCACATACCCGTCATCAGGTGGAGGCCGCCTTCTTCCAGAGCCCAAAGATTTGGTATGGGATAACATGGACTTTTGATGTTCTTCTTCAAATGAATGATCGCTGAATCCATTCAAGTACTTCTTATAGTCCGTTAATTCTTCTGCCTGGGGATTTACCTGGCTCGGATAAACGTATTTATCATCGTAATCATCCTCGAAATTCAATTCAATCTTGTGATCTGAATCATCAAAATGAACAGGAAGCAAACTATCTTCTTTACTAGGTAGAGGAGGTGGAGGAAGCGGTGATTCCTTAGATACCTGTCTTGCCTTGTCTTCAATCTTGTAGTCGTAGTCGCTATAGCCATCATTAGCAAAATGATGAACGTATTCATCTGAAGTCATTGTTTCTTCAGTGATAATCAACCATTTTTGAAATCCTCTTAGTCCTGCTTCCACCACCAAAGATCTTCCGAAAAGATTCTTAATATGATTTGTTTGATCAGACGCCAATGACGAGAGCCATGTCCAAATATAATAATCTTGAAGAGAAACATCATGAATTGAAATTTGAGAGAAAAGAGGAATATTTTCATCATCATCACCAGCAGACTGACGAGCCCATCCAGGGTAAAGATCATATTCCGAATCAATAGGATCTGCTGTTATTCTTGTAAGAATCCGTCTAGATTCTTCAGTTAAAGTATTTACAATATCAGAAGTTGAAGGTTTCTGAAAGATATTCTTTAGAATGGTATAATTTTCAATAGACAAGAAAGAATCTTTTTTATCAAACGTTAAAGTATGTCTTACTTTTGATAAGAGTTCATAAGCATTTGAAGATTTCTTAGTTGATTTCACACAAACACAAGGAATTGTAATTATTGATTTCATTGAATCTGAATTTTCAGCTGGAGGATAAGAATTTGTAATTAATAAAGATTGAAGAGTTTTAGGAAGTTTTAAAGTATCAGCTTCATTTTCGGGAAGCATTGCTCTTAAAAATGATAATAATAAGTGGAATAAAGCATCACAAGTTGATTTCCAAGATTCTAAACCCTGAATAAAATTATATTCTTTATTTAATGTAGCATCAAAGAAAGCTGATTTATAATGTTTGGAATGACCATTAAAAGCCCATAAACTACTCATCTTAGCTATTTTTCTTCCTGAAAGATAGTTATATTGAGAATTTGAAGCTATACTAATTAATAAATCAAGAAAATCATAAACTATTGAAGCATGTGCTGGCAGTGATAAACATTTTGGCATAATTGAAAGAAATGCATTTCTTGGGTATCCTGCTTCTCTTTCTTTACGTCTAAACTCCACATAAACATCCCAACCAATAATTTCATTATTTGGAAGTCTACTCCATAAGTATTTAAGTCCACAAATCAAGGTAAAATCATCAAATTCACGTAATTGTTTTTTAACTCCATATTCATGATCTTTTGTATGAAGAGCTACAAGGTCACCATTTGGGAAGATTCTTCTAAGGAATATTTCAAGCTTTGAATCATCAATTCTCAGTCGGAATGGTAAGAAAATATGGGGAGTTTTAGTTCCTCTAGCCTTAAGTTCAGCGGTTAATAAATGAAGTATTAATTTGAGTTTTTTCCTGGTTAAAACGTGTGGAGAAATAGAATTCTCCAAGGACGCCGGTTCGGTTCCAGGAAGTGGCGGAAGTGAAACATCGGTATAATTTCTACCAACCATAATTTAGGAGATTTGGAAGAATGATTTTGTTTTGGTCGCGGTTTTAAAAGATCATAATTGACACGCCCGTACATCAGGAGAACACGGAGAACCATCGCAGGTGAAGATCCGTACACCACAAAAGACAAACACCCGTACATATCAACATAATAATCTTATTGCAAATCAACAAACCAACCGGCAGCAACGGCACCTTGTTGGTGGCGTGACCTTGCTAGTCGGTCGGGATGCTTGTAAGAGATCATGTTGTTGCCTAAAAACTAGAGTCTACAGATAAGCTTGATATACAGGTCACCTTCAAAAATTCCTGATAAGGTCTTGGGCCCAAGTCAATGGTTCGATTCCCTCAGTAGCATTTACTCTATCTCCTCTACTCTCTGACAGTAGTCTGTTTCACACGTGCACCGAATTCTGCTTACGTCTACGATACTGTCGGCAATGAGTGCCTTGAACTGCAAGCTAAGGCTCGAAATTTGTTCGGGTCTACAAAAGCAAGTAGAATCTTACGTTTATTCAATGCCATATGGTAAGTCTCTTCTCTCTTATCTTTCCTCTCTCCTCTCCACTAAACTCTAAACACAACCTTTTCACCGCTGACTCTCTCCTCGTAAAGCAATTTCAAAGCCTCATTAGAAGATTCTAACCCTGGACTCAATACTTTCAAATGAGCAGTCTTGAGCTTTCTCAACACTGGTGGTATCAATTCAAACCAAAACTCCTTATGATCAGCTATAAGTTCTGCACTTGGACTCAAAGTGTTTCCAAGCAACGTAACGTCTTTACCAAGACTAAGGTACACTATAGTAGTATGAAAACTCACCTTTCTTGAAGGATCTGTTTTCAAATCTTCCTCTGTTAATCGAAGAAGATTATCCAAGTGAATATCACTACCATACGTTGCATCATAGGTAGCTTGCCAGGTTGTTTTAGATGAAACAGTATCCAAAGCGTAGTTGTACTTATGAGCTTGTAGCTTTGAAACAACGTCTGCATCATGGTAATCATAAACAACATCGGCACCAATTGAACTCAAAAAAGAATGATGTTTAAACGAAGCAGTAGTTACGACGTTTAATCCATAAACCAATTTTGCAACTTGAATGGCAACAACTCCAGTTGCAGTTGCTCCACCCCAGATCAAGATGGTTTTATCGTTAGAATTTGGTTGAAGGTTCAAGTTGTGATTGAAACTTAATCCAACAGTCGCAAGCCCTAAAGGTAAAGAAGCTGCTGCTTCAAAACTTGTGGCATGCTGAGACACTTGAGTGCCAACTGCTAGTGGAATACCTTCAAAATCACTCTTTTCAAGTTTAATAGTACCCAAATCGTTAGCAGCTACGTATTCACTAAAGCCTCCATTACTTTTTTGGCTACTTCCCATCATGAATCCAGCAGCATAATCACCAACTTCAAATCTAGTAACTTGAGAGCCAACCTTCTCAACAATACCTGCAAAATCACATCCTACAACATTACCTTTTTCAGTTCCAAATATGAACAAGTGTTTCCAGTCGGTAGGGTTTGCAGCCACTGCAACCGTCTTGATAAGAATTTCATTTTCTTCTATTTTTGGAATCTCAACTTCAATTACTTCCGTCAATTGACCAAGCTCTTGAGAGCCAGTGAATACAGCAGCCTTAGACATGATGTCGAAAAAAGTACCATATTTATACTATTGATGACTAATTGCTACTGCGAATTAACTTCTCCACCGTAACTGCTTCGTAATTTCACCCTTAACTCCACCTTAACTCCCGTTTGAGTTCCTTCAAATACCGTACCAAACACCGTACCAAACTTCGTTCTACAAAGAGGCTACAAAAATTAAGCAATAATGAATTCTAGCATAAATACAGTACCTTATGGTTAACTCCGTGAGGAACTTCTATTAACTGACCAGCTCTGGCCGACTCTGACCAGCTCTGGCCGACTCTGGCCAACTCTAGCCGACTTTGACAAACTCTGACCAACTCTGGTCTTCTCTTTGACTTCCTCTTTTAGTCATCTCTTGATCTTTCTCTCTCTCTTCTCTCTTCTCTCTTCTCTCTTCTCTCTTCCTCACTCCTTCACGCTCCCCATTCCTACTCCATCTTAACCCCATAACTCTGTTGATGATTTTGCAAATCAACCATGGAATTCACCGGCCGTAATCCATACTGACCTTGACCCTGACCTTGATTTTCATATCTTTCTGGATAATTCATAACTGCAAGATTCGACATACTATGAATGGCTCGAAAATTAGATGCACTTTCATCAGCAGCAGCTGGAAGATCAGAAAGACTATGATGACTAGCAATTTTCGCTGGTCCTTCTGTTGGTGGACCAGGAAGTTGTGGCGCCATAATAGAAGTTGGAGCTGGGGGTACGGGGAATGAAGTTGATTCTGGTTTAGATCCATTTGATTGTGGCAGTCCTGATCCTGGTCTACTTTCATAATCAAGAGTAGTTGGAATAGTTGATGGCATTGAAGCTGCATTAGCAGGAGTTCCAGCTGTTGAATCTAGAATGAAATCTGTCAGTCTAATGATATTATTTAACTGATCAAATCCTCCTACAGACAGTACAAGAGATCCACAATCTTTGTGACCAAGAATTACACCACGAACATTAATAAGTTGACCACGAAGTTGTTGAACTTGAGCAGAAAGTTGTCTATATCCCGAAGAGTAAAAAGCAAGTTCATCTTCCATTTTTTGCATCAATTGTTTCTTTCTTTGACGACATTTACTAGCTGCAACTCGATTTCTTTCAAGGAAACTTTTCCGTTTATCAACTTCCTTTTTAGGTTCAGGTTTTTTCTTCTTTGGTTCAGGTTTGGCACGTTTTTCTGGTGAATTTGGAGGTTCAGGTTTACGTTTATTGGATTTTTTAACCGGTCGTATTGGTTGTTTGGATGCTGGTGGTGGAGCCACTTCGTTTGGCTGGTTATGGACTGGCGGTGGAGCGGCAGCAGTGGCATCTGACGAAGAATTGGGTTGAGTCCCGTTGGCAGTCACTGCTCCTGCTCCCGTCCCGTTGGCCGGTACCGACTCGGGCCCAGTGGTTGCCGACAGTCCTGGCCCTGGCCCTGGCCCAGCGCCCTGACCGGCCGCTGTATTTTGGCTGCCCTTCCATTCATGCATTCCAAGAAGTGACAGAAGTCCCGGAGTAATTGGACTATTTAAAAGAGCACTGGGTGTAGTTAATCCTGGAACTTGATTAGCAAATGGGAACATCCCGTGAGATCCCGTGGGCGTAAGACCCAGTCGAAGATTTGATTCATTGGGGGTAAGACCTGATTTCTTATTAGCGCTTAGAAATTGTCCATAATTAGATCCATTAGGATGATTTGTAGCCGTAAGTAAACTATTCCAAAGGTTTGAGCCGGGAGTTCCTGGATTCAGGATATGACCGTTCGGCAGTAGTCCTAAAGGAGGTAATTTCCGGCCTCCTGGGGTAAATAATGGAGGAGGTGTAATCCCCGGTAGTTTCAGATTTGGATTTGAATTCAAACTTGAAATATTTGGAATATGAAGATTATGTTTATTACTCAGAGAAACTCCAGATGATGCTTCCAGACCAGGTTCTTCTTTTGATGCAAATGACCGTTCAAACGGATTTGGTTCTAAATCAAAAGATGTTTTCAGCTAATTGTTAGTAATCAATTGAGGTTGGTTTATATACCATAAAATGAAGATAGTTTGAAGTTTTAATAACCACTCAAATGGTTTTAATGACCTAATTAAGCCTATATTTCATTTTATACTAAAAATTACATACATCCGTAGACATTTCTGATAGCTTTTGAAGTATGTTATATTAAGGTAAAAAAGGATGTGAAACGTTGCGGGCGGTTACGTCACCCATCTAAAAATTATATTTTTGTTGGACTGCATACAACCCCCGGTTGTTAATAATATATTAAAAAAATAAAATAAATATTTAAAACACGAATAATAATAAATATTGATATTGTATACAGGAATTCTTTGAATTATTATTAATAATAAATCAGTACCTCATACGGCTGCACGCGATAAGAGCAAAACTTACAATAGTGCTTACAGTTTGGCGCTTAACTTAATCAAACTCCTAACCTGTAACTAACCTGTAACTAACCTATGACTCACTTTCAATTGCTTTGTATAATACCTTGATTACTGAGCTGGCAGCTACTGGGCTGGCAACTACCGAGCTTATGACAACTACACTACCTGTTAACTCGCTCTTAACTACTTCATTTGATCTGATTTCAACTACTTCATTAAGCTGTTTACTACACTAACTGGTCAATTGTGCTCCTTCAAGCTGTTTACCACACTGATTGGTCAGTTGTATTTCATATACACTCGTACTTCTTCACATACACTGGTACTAACTCACACGCTCTCTTGTTCACATATCCTTAAGGATTTCCTGTAATTTTTCTTGATTTTGTTCTTTAATATCCTTTCCAATTTCTGGATTCTTCATGACTTCTTCTTTAGCCTGTTCATCAGCTGATTTTCCTACAGGTGCTGCTTTAGGAAGATCGTGTTTATCAATTGGTGGTTTGAAATCCTTGGCATCTTTAGCGTCTTTAGCGTCTTTAGCGTCTTTCACTTCACCTTTTTCTTTACTTACTGCTGGACTATAATGAACTTTATTTCTTGGATCGTCTTCTTCTCTGTTCCAACCCGTGGTAAATGTAGAACCCATTTCAAATCTTGGGAATGGATGAGCTTCAGTATTGAAAACATATTCATCTAAGGGTATTTTATTATCATCATCAAATAAAAGATAAAGATACTTTAAGGTTTCTGCTAGCCAAAATGATTCCATATTATCTCTAAGTTTTGGAGGAATACTAGTAACATCGTTCAATGAAGTATATGAAACTTGTCCATTACTTTCGATTCTAGTATACTTAACAAAATTTTGAAAAATTTCGTAACCCCATTGTCTGTATTTAACATCACCAGTAAGACGGTACAAGTAAAATAATGATTCAACGGTTTCAGGACGTTGTAAATTGTGTCTATCCAATTTCTTGATAATAAAATCATAGTCTTTAGCTGGATCTTGATTGAAAACCACAATTTCCGGTGAAAGTCCAGTGGGTACGTCGTGATACATTTTATAACATGAGTATGTCAATTCTTCACCTAATTTAAAATCAGATTCTTTATGATGATCCCAGTTTGGTAATTTCTTGGCTTCTTCATATGGTAATCCATTGGTGGCTCCTACTGCAAGTAGTCCACCGTAGAAACATACTAAATGATCCATTTTTGATGAAAGTCCTCCACCAATTCCATGCTCGAGTTCTCCTACAAATGTTAATCCTGATGGATGAGATTTTCTAACCAAATGTGTCTTGACACCTTCAACCGATTCCCTGTACATTTGCCAGTAAATAGGTTCTTCATTATTGGTCTGAAGGTATTGCTTAAGGAGATACTCGTAGTACGAATCACCTCTTGAACCTAAACGAATCAACTTACCTTGATATTTACCAGTTTCTGGTTGAACAAATATAGGAACAAGACCATCTAAAGGACGATTTGTATCCAAAACCTTCATAATTTGTTCAGCTTTTTCCCAGAAAAGGGTTTCACCAGTAAGTTTGGCAAGGTACTTCATTTCAAGTTGAAGAGTGGCTACTTCTGCTGTAGACGAAGCACCGTTGTCGACATGATTCTTGATTCCGCTACCGGAGTCCAAATTGACAGAGGCATATGGAATACCAGATTGTGAACCGTACCCTCCAATCAATGCATTGGCAAGATCTGTAGCCTTATCTAAGAACATATCGTCGTTGGAAAGATGGAATGCCGACAAGAGACCTCCAAGCATTCGAATGGTTGTTTCGAAAACGTTGACATTGTAGTCAAAATGGTAGTCAAGATCGTTTTTAACCCAATCTCTAGCTCTGTCGAATTCTTCTTTACAGTCCATAAGTAAAAGGGTATCAAGAGAATCCACAATCATCCAACCAAGAGGATGAGGACCCATATTTTCACCCTTTTTGGAGATAGGATGGTAAACGTCTTTACCCCATCCGTATTTTTCGTAAGAAGCCCATGATTCAAGGAAAACACTTTTTACTTCTTGTTGTGCTACCTTCCAATTGGTAGGAGAAGACAGCTCAAATTGAATCGTCGTGAAATAGTAGTACACGAAGTATAATACTAAGGAAGCCACGAATCCTTTGAAAAGCATGATTATTTTGTTTGATTGAGATTTGAATCCCGACTGAACAGCTTTAGCTGGTTTACTTGATGGTTTATCTTTGTAAAGAGGTAGCGGAGATTGTTTCGCTTTCCACTTCAATTTTTCAGACAAGTGGCTCATGGAGTTGGAGTAGGTCGCGTTAAATTGAGAAATTCGAAATAAATCAGGTGAAGACATCGAGGGAGCAACCGGGGAAAAACGTCAAAAACTGGAGGGGTATTTTTACAACAAAACCTAACAATATCAAAAACCTTAGTGTAGTTATCTTATTAGTAAATCAGTTTGTATACATTAATGAACTAAACCACAATACACTCGAATAAGTATTTACTAGTCATGTTTGAACAGGATATCGTAGCCCAGTAGGCGACTAGCTTACTTATATATCTACTTCTATTTAATACAGCTTCCGTGCATAGATTTGCATCTGATGCTGCAATATCATGTAAGTTTACACTTAATGGAGTAACATGCATTGGCAAAACTATGCATCGAAGCTACTGCAACGGCTGACTGCAACTGCAGCACTTGTGCGCACAGGCGGCTCAAAAAGCCGATATAGACCGACAGCCGTAAACTTTTCATTCTTTATAATGCAATCATTAGAGGACGATTCATCCCCTACGCAATCAGCAAGTCCTATACCTAGTGACTCGCATGATGTTGGTAAATCAAAGAATACAAGACGTTCGGTTGCTTGCAAGAGTTGTCACTCATTAAAAGTCAAATGTACTCCGCTTGATATTAATGATCCCAGTGGACCATGTGTTAGATGTTCTAACTCTAAGAGGAAATGTGAAATTGACTTGAATCAGCCTCGAAAACGTCGTAGAAAACATGACAGAACTCATCAACCAGCAGCTACTTCGGAACCTCCGGTATCGGATGGCAAAGATGTTCTCATTCAAAAATTACAAGACCAAATAGCCGGTCTACAAAGACAACTTCATTCGGGTTATCCCAGTGGTCAGCTGAATTCTGCTGTTGGATCTCCAGTATTTGTCTCTAAATATGATTTAGAACAAGAAATCGTTACCCTTTGCGAAGGAGGTCCATCACTTAGTGAACTTAATAATGAATTGAATGCTTGCTCAGCAAAACGTCTTGCTTTGCTAACGACGAGTCATCATGCTGATGTGGTGGATTTAAATATAATTACTTTGGAACAGGCTCAACAGCGTCTTGATTTGTATAAGGCCAAAATTTACTCGAATCATCCATTAGTGGAGGTGACAGAAACTTCCGTTGATGACCTTCGTAAGTCGCTGCCCTTTCTTTTCAATTGTATTATGGCCGTTTCTAATGCTGTTTGCACTTCTCTCGATGAGGATACTGCCACCAGAATCGATAATGAAGCTTCTAAAGCCGTGGCTCTTGAAATCCTTGTGATTGGTAACAAATCAGTTGATCTTATTAAAAGTAGTCTTCTCTTGTGTCTCTGGTACAATGCTCCTGAGCTCTTCAAAAATAGACGATATCATCTTTTAAATGCTATATCTGTCTGCTTGCTTCACGATGTGGGCATTATTTCAAGACCAAGTTATAGTTTTAAGAGTCAAAATGATATGATTACTCTTGATGAAAAGAAAGGTTTAAATGGTGAACATGCTAGTCTTATTTTAAGCCTCTACTTCACTTCTGTGAATTTATGTTTGATCCTTCGTCGTTCTATTTATGTCAAATGGACTCCTTTTGTTGAAGAATGCTGTTCGTTACTTGAAAATAGCTCTTTGAGTCGATATAAGCACATTGCTTTGTTTCTGAGATTGAGTCACCAGCTTGAACGAATTCATCATGTATTTCACTGCCCCGATTCCAGAGATGGAGAGAATCAAAGCTGTCGATACATTTCTACAGAAGTATTAAAAAATCTCGCTATTATTCGTAGTAAAATTGATGATAATGATCATGCTTCAATAGCGTTCTACTATTCCGTAGAAGCATATCTTCATGAACCTTCACTACAAACACTTTTCCATCAAAAAGGATCATCCACTCATCTTTCTCCCCTGGCCATTAGCCGAATAGATCGATGTACTTCATGCTGCGTTGAGGCTATTAACCTGTTTAATAAAGTAGATGCTGAAAGTTTGGCAGGTTTCCCCATATTTATACCAGCTCGAATTATTTACACAGCTGGGATTCTTCTTCGACTCCGTTACTTCATAACGTCACAACCAACTCATATAGACAAGGATCTTGTTCCTAAAAAGGTGATTATAACTATTAAAAACTTAAATAGTCAACTTGAACTAGCTTCTGGAAGGTATAAATGTAATAACCTTATCAGAAGATTTCGATTGATTATCCAACTTTTCATACAAACATATGCTACTCAAATACAAGAGCTTCTCAAGAAGAACGATGGTAATACACCACAGAATTTTGCTCCCGTTAACATATATCGTTTCCAGAAAGGTGACATCACTGAGATGCAAAAACTTAATGCCCTTATAAACAAGAATGCTTCACGAGGGCTTCTCACCAACGATTCTGGTCAGCCATTTGGATCTCAGTTCCCTCTTGATATTCTTTCAATAGCGGCAGCCCATCACGAAAATTGTGATACAACATCTGGTGATTCAGGGACTTCAACTGCTCGTGAACAAACTCCGAAAAAGCCCAACCCACCACCATTATTCAATCCTGGTGTTGGAGCCGGTGGAAATCCAGTGAAGGCCGATTCTGCTTCACCAAGCTGGCGACCTCAACCATCTCCAGCATCAGGTTTCCGTCCACAGTTGCCATCCCTTTCAAATCCTACTGATGGTACAGCCCCTCCACCGTCTACAAATATTTTAGACCCTCAAATAGCTCCACAGAGTACTCCAAACAATTTCCCAAAACACCTTACCAAGCCAGATATTTTTGAAAACTCTTACATGTCACTTAGTGACGAGTTTTGGGGAAATCTTCTCCGAACCGGCGACGACAAAATTGATTTCAACCCCAATGACTTCACCGCCAACTTTTCAGGAGAAGATGCGTTCTTTATGGGATAATTTTGTGTATGATAAACGTAATTCTATATTTTGCTTGTAGGTCCGTACACCTTGCCAATATGGGTGCAAATCGCGTACAAACCTTTGATGATAATTTTCAATCTACTTTTCCAACTACTTTTCACAGATAACTTGAAACAACAAGAGTCTTTCTGTGGTCTTTTTGGTTGTAATTTCTTCTTGAAAATCTGTCTAATTTGTTTGTTAGTTATTTCCCGTTTTTATGGCCAGATCCAGCTTTTCAATTGTAGACTGTCTTAGGATCTTCTCTGGGGTACTCCTTCTCAATGCTTTCCTCTCGTGGTGGTTTACCTCTTCGGCTACATGGGGATACAACGGGAGGTGGATTGACATGAACTATGTCAAGTTTAGGGCATTCAATCATCCGATTCATCTCACTCTTGAAGAACTATCTTTACATAATGGATCTGATCCTAATCTTCCAATTTACGTGGCTATCAACGGCAAAGTATACGATGTATCCAATGGAAAATCAGTTTACGGTCCCGGTGGGCCTTACCACTTTTTTGCGGGTCGAGACGGTGCCAGGGCGTTTTCTACTGGGTGTTTCTACAAGCCTGATGAATTCACATACGACCTCAGAGGTCTAGATCTAGAAGAAGCATTAAAAGATATAGCGGACTGGCAAGATTACTATGAGTCAAGCAATTCCTACTGGTTAGTGGGGACTGTTGAGCATGTGCCTCTCACGGGTGATCCTCCAGAGCCATGTGAACATATGAAATTCCCTGGCCATGGAAGAAGTTGAAATAAAACCATTCACTTATTGCATAGCGTTTATACCTACTATTTATAGCATATCATTTACTGACTCTATATGAAAATATAATCTATTGATCAACTCAGTAAGGACTACTGGTTGGCTGCAACTTCTAATGCTGTAGATAACGTTGTAAGAAGTTCATGTTGCTCTTCTAACCCAATACTAATTCTCACGAGATTTCTGTCAACTCCCCATTTTTCTACTTCATCAAGCTCTCCGTAATGTGCTAAAATAGTATAAGGACATGCTAATGTGAAATTTGTTCCCAATGATGGGCCCTTGTGTAAAAGTACCAGATTGAAAAAAGCTTTAGCTTCTACTTCACGATGAAATAAGAAACTAATGAGTCCACCGTATCCTCCATTTGGAGTTTTGATTTCATCGTAATATTTCTTGGTATCTGAGGTTCCAGGGTAATAAACTTTTGAAATTGAGTGGTGATTAGAAAGTAGGTCTACTACTTTTGCTGAAGTATCATTAATTCTATCTGAACGTTCAGCAAAGTCTCGAGAATTTCTTTCTAAATACAAAGCATCTTCTACCCAAAGCAAATCTTCATAATCTCTATCAAAGAAACCTTTCAACTTTTTATACTTAGGTGATTTTGGACTGACGATCAAAGATCCTCCCATAACATCAGAGTCACCAGAGAAAACTTTAGTTAAAGAAGATACGATTATATCCGCATACGGTAATACACATATGTTTAAGTAATTACCAACAGTTTCATCAATAATGACACTAAAGCCAAATTTATCAGCCAAAGATCTGATTCTTTTTAAGTTAGGAGTTTTCAATAACGGATTTGAAGGGCATTCACAAAATAAGGCAAGTATATCCCATTCACCAGCTATTAAATTAGCTTCTAATTCATCCAACGAAGCATCATCACCAATACCAAGAAAATGAACCCCTGGACCAAATTTTTTCAATATGTTCAAGGTATCAACGTATGGGAATCCAAAACACACAGATTTTTTAGGTCTGTTAGAAATGTCAAGTACTGCTCGATGAGCATTGAAGATGGATGCCATTCCCGTTGGGTACAAATAAACGTCAGTTTCTTGTAATTTTAGATCTCTTTTAGAGTCACTATGAGGATCAATTTGACGACTTGACTGATCAATTTTACCACAAATACGTCTCGTTAAAGCTTTTTTAGCTTCTTCTGCAAATTTAAGATCTAAAACTCTACCGAATTTTTGTTCAATAAAAGTATTAAATTCAGTTTCAACTTCCTCATTTTGAGATAAACTTGATGATCTTACAGATGCAGTTATTGAAGGTGATTTTCTTTGAATATTTTGAGCTTGTAATTCTTGCTTTGTTCGACTTCTAAATTTTGTTCGATCTTGATCTTTATTTTCGAATAATTCACGTAAAACATATTGACCCATTCTAGAACTAATTCCTTCACCTGAATGTTGCCAATATTGTTTTGCAATTGATTTATCTTCAGAATTAAAGAATGTAACTCCAATAGTTGCCTCAGTTATTGTAGATCTCTCAAAATCATTACTTGGAGCTGGGGTACTTAATTGTAAAATTCTTACACTATTTTTAGTACGAAGTTTAAGAAATTCTCTACATCTTTTAGCCACATTATAAGAAGGAAATATGAAGCATTCTTCACCTTCTCTTCCGTATTTGTATACAATTTGTTTGCTTAATTTTTGAATAATTGAATGGATGAAAAATCTTGGATATCCAGAATTCATTTTACTAACTACCCATTCTTGTCCTTCTTCATACCCCACGGTAGCCTCCCACGTAGGTAACGTTACAGACACAGCATGGGCAGTGTTAGCAGGAATTGGATCACCAATCTCTTGCGATGGAATAGTCATGGTTAAAAAGAGTAGTAGTTGAGCGATAAAAATTGAGTCATACTCGGAAAAGATAAAGCCCGAGTGAAAAATTGACTATGACTAAATAAGGTGAATCTTACTTAATTTTAAGCTATTGAAAAAGCTATTGAACAAGCTATTGAACAGAGAAGCAATTAAGCATTGAATTATTCTACTTATCTTACTTTTACTCTAACATTCACTCTCAATTCTACTTTTACTTCTTTTATTATTACTTTTATTATGCTGTAATATGTACTAATACAATAATTTAGTCGTTTATGAACGAATACAATTGACTGCACCTTCTTTTAATCTTTGAAGGTCTTTTTCCTTTTCAAAATCTGTAGTTGGAGCAGTTGATGCAGCAGGTTTACGATTATGTTGCATATGAGATTGAACTAAATGACCAGCTGCTAAAGCAGAACAAAGTGATAATTCAGCTGCTAAAACAGCAGTTGCAACAATTTTAGCAAGTTGTCTAGCATTATCACCAGGATTTGTTGGATGTGGTCCACGTACACCTAAAAGATCTAACATTGCCCCTTGTGGTTCTAAAATTGTACCACCTCCAATTGTTCCAACTTCAATTGATGGCATTGAAACTGAAATTTGTAAATTACCATCGACATTATTCATTAATGTCATACAATTTGATGAAACAACATTTTGAGCTGGATCTTGTCCACAAGCAATATAAACAGCAGTAACTAAATTTGAAGCTTGTGCATTATTTCCTCCAATTGATCCTGCTAATGCAGATCCAATTAAATTTTTTGAAACATTTAATTCAACTAATGCTTCAACATCTGATTTTAATACTTTTCTAACAACATCTCCAGGGATTATTGCTTCGGCAACAACTGATTTACCTCTTCCTTCTAACCAATTAATTGCTGCTGGTTTTTTATCAATACAATAATTACCTGAAACTGAAATAACTTCCATATCTGACCATCCACATTCTTCTGCCATATACTTAAGAGAATATTCACAACCTTTTGAAATCATATTCATTCCCATGGCATCACCAGTTGTTGTTCTAAATCGAATATATAATAATGTACCAGCTAAAGCAGTTTTAATATCTTGTAAACGAGCAAATCTTGAAGTTGAATTGAAAGCTGCTTTAATGGTTTTTTGACCTTGTTCAGAATCTAGCCATAATTTACAAGCACCAGCTCTTTTTAATGATCCAAATCTAACACATGGTCCTCTTGTCATACCATCTTGAGTTAAAACTGTTTCAACACCTCCTCCTGCATTAATCGCCTTACATCCACGCATAGTTGATGCTACTAAACATCCTTCAGTTGTAGCAATTGGAATATGATGAGGTTTTCCATCAATAATAACTGGTCCTGCAATTCCAACAGGTATTGGCATATAACCAATAACATTTTCACAACAAGCACCAAGAACACGATCATAATCATAGTGTAAATATGGTAAACTATCGGTTTCTAAAATTGGTGCATTGGCCATTTTAGCAAGAGCTTTACGACGAATAAGTACTGCACGAGTATTATCACCTAAAGTTTTCTCTAATGTATAGAATGGTAATTTACCTCCAACCACTAATGAAGATACTTCATTATCATTAAGCTTCTTAGTATTACCTTCTTTCATAAATTTAACACATTCATCTAATGGTCTAATTGTAGCAGGGGCAGTAATTTCTAATTCTTCTTCAACAGTAGAACTAGAGTCGTCGCTTTCTACGACATGTAATTTTGGTTTGGATTCTTCAGTCTTTGGTCTAGACATTTCTTGATCAATAAGCTTGTTGGTAGTAGATCTTTGATATCTTGAAGCGTTTAAAAAGTAAGCATTGGTAGAAATTGAGATTGCAAAAGCGAATAATAAGAACTTTGAAATTAAATTATCTCTAATGGCAGCACTAATTGATTCAAGTACTGATAAAACAAAATCTTCGACTGAAACTAATAATCCTAATGGCATATAAATTCTTGGAGAAACAATGGTAGCAATTGTACCATTTGCACCGATAGTAATGTGTTTAGCAGCAGTCTTTGATAAACTTGGAGAGTTCTTGAAAGAACTTGAAGTATCGGCATTATATAACCAAGAACTTCCCAACCAAGTAACTTGAAATGCAATAAATCCAATAATCATAGCCAATTTGAATGAAACAACAGAAGTTGAAGAGAAAATTTTATTTTCATCAGGGTATTGATCGTGAGATGCTTGATTTGCAACACTTTTAGCAATAAAAGAAGAGACACCATCTTCTTCTAAAGCATTTTGTAAAGTTTCAGAACGACGAGCTCTATTAATTTCTACTTTCAATGCTAAAATAGCAGAATAGAAAGTATAAACTAATAATAAATCAAAGGCTAAAATTAAAGCACTTAATATGCAAAAATTACATAAACCAGGTAAGTGAGGAGCATAAGCAGCACAAGCTAAAAATACACCAATGACAACCAAATGATCCCTTAAAAGACTGACTGTGTGAGTTGAAATAGCCTGAGATACAATAGTGCTAACATCCATACGAGACAGAGAAGCTAAACTCTGTACTTGAGTTGCAATTGAAACTTTATGTTTAAAACCAATTATAGCCACCAAAAATGGAACTCCTTCAGTAATACTAAGAAGAGAAACTTTAGCATCAAAAAACTTAGTTGTACAAACTAAAGCGAAAAGAAATGCAAAAGTAGAAGATGTAATAGTAGAGAAAGCTAACCAAAATTTTGAGCCATTCTTTCTCATATCAACAAAGACTTTAATTAAAGTATACCACATAGCAATATATGCAATAGTAATAGAACCAATATCAAAAGTTTCAGCACCTTGAATAGCAGATTTAATTTTAATAGCACCAGATCTTAAATAATCATAATATTTAGTAATTCTACTACTACGTCTAGCTTTCCAAGTAATACTTTCATAAGTTATTTTTGAAATTGAAGTCAGAATAGATTCATATTGATCAACAGGAGTAATTAATACTCTTTCATCAGGATTAAAACTTTTGAAAACATTTTCAATTTCTGGTATGTTCTCATTATGAATACGTTTAAATTTTAAAGGAGTAATAATAAAACGATCAGAATCGGTATATTGTGATAAATCCTCTATTTTAGTCCATTTATCATAATTTGAAGATCCTGGAGGATGATAAAAATGAATTCCATTCTGATTTTTAAAATTATCAGGTACATATTCGTCAACTACTGATAAATAAGCCATAGACGCCAAAAGAGCAGTTATAATTATAAAATGAATAGGACGATTTGCTGAAGCCCTAGCCACAGCAGTAATGGCACCTGTCACGGCTTGTAACATGGCAAACGAATGGCTATGAATTCAATGAATAACTCCCGAAAAAAGTGGTGATAATTAGTAAAAAATTGCACTACGCGAAACGAGCGTCGTATAGCTTTGTGCTATTCCAAATATGATGGTAAAAGTTGATGAAAAATCATCAATTCGAGGAAATTTCCAGTTAAATTACAAGAGATTTTGAAATTGAAACCAATTGTACTTCTGTACTTCTGTGGTTACAAAATAGATGTTTTCTAGATATTTTTATTTTATTCAATTTTGTCGAATTTTGGAGTCTTTTGCAAAATCTGCAGATTTCCGACCTCATACTCACGCGTACAACTTTTATACTTGACATAAACCCAAAAATCGATACCTCGAAGATTCATGTAGAAATTGTGGTTAGAAAAAGTAACAATTCAAAAATTTACGGTTTGAAAGAATTCTTCTATGTTCTATTGTTCTTCTCTACCTTTTCGCTCTACTGCTCTACATTTGATCTTTTCAAACTTTCAATTACGTTTACTTAAGGGAAACTAGCTTAATGTCGAAAGTAAGCTCGGAATTAGCAGGAATTCCTGGTAATGCTTGAGATCCATATCCCATTTTAGCTGGAATAATAACTCTTCTTTCACCTCCAACTGACATACCAGCAACACCTAAATCAAACCCTTTGATGCATTCACCTTTACCTAAACCAAAAACAAATGGTTTACCACTGGTGTTTTTATCGAAAACTTTACCGTTTTTTAATTTACCAATATATCTAATTCCAACTTTGTTACCAGATTTAGCAGTTGGTCCTTTACCAGCTTTTCTATCTTCAGTAACAACTCCTCCTAAAAGAGTTTTAGTTGGAAATTTTTTATCCTTGGTATCTTCCTTAGCTTTTTTATCTTCCTTCTTTGGTTCAGCTTTTTCTTTTTTATCTTTCTTTTCTGATAAAGTAGATCCAGTTGGTCCTTGTTCTAATTGTTCAGAAAATTGAACTTGTTTATCCTTCTTAGCTTTTTTGGATTTTTTGGTTTCCTTAACTGGTTCGGCTTCAGTAGCTCTTTTCTTACCTTTTTTTGGTTGTTCTTCTTCAGCTTCTTCTTCAACGAGTTCTTGAATTTTACCTTCAACATCAGATTCATCTTCTAAGTCATCAATATCATATTCAACTTCATTAATGATTTCATCTTCATCAGGAGTTAAATCAGCTTCTTCATCATCTTCTCCATCTTCATAATAATCATCAGAATCATCTTCACTTGATTCTTCATCAGCAGGATGTTCAATGTAATTACCAACTAAATGAATTGGGTAAGATCCAGTAACAACAAAGTAAACATCTTCATCAGGACAGATGGTTAAATCAATGGTTTGTTGAAATTGAACAGTTGGAGATAAAGTACAAATGACAAATTCAGAAACATCATCTTCATCATCATCAGAACCTTCAGAATCTTCATCTTCAACATCTTCAGAGCTGACTTCAACATCTTCGGATTTTTTAGCATTCTTCTTAGATTTTTTGGTTTCAACTTTTGGAGCTTCAGGTTCATCATCTAACTCATCTTCTTCAGAATCTTCATCGGAGTCAGATTCTTGAAGAAGTTCGTCATCGAAGAATGGAACATTTTTCTTTAATAATCTTAAAGTTGAAGGTTCTTTTTTATCATCAGCAGCTTCAGGGTCAACAGCAGCTAAGGTAATTCTGATGGTAACTGGATAGTCTTCATCGATAGCAGGAACTGGGTTGAATGGGTTCAACCTCAAGTTATAAGTGGAAATAGGAATTAAACCAGACATTCTTGCAATAGTTGTAATTAAAGAAGTTTTTCAGTTTGAATGAGATGAGGAAAAAATATAACGATGAGGTGGTACGGATGTTTTGTCACTAAATTTTATAAGAAATTCTAGCAATTTAGGCGTTTATATAATTACAAAAAATATCAGTTAATGTGTATTAAATATACAAAGAGAAAATACCACTAAAGAATCTGTTTTAAATTTTGATTTAGAAATGTGTAATTATTGATTTATATGTAAAGACATAAATATCCAGTCAAAATTTATTTAGAATTTCAATAAGTGAGGTTTGTCACCGTTCTTTAAAGAGAAAGAAGCAGCCAAGTATTGTTTTAATAAAGGAGTTTTCTTAATTTCAGCTAATAAAGAAGCGTCAACAGTTTTTTGGTCAGCAACTCTTTCAGCTTTGATTTCTTTCTTTGGTTCTTCATCGTTGAAGAAATCAGCTTCAGATTTTTCAGATTTAGAAGGTTTTTCTCTAGCAAAGTATTCAACGTTGAATTTGGAAACATCAACACCTGAAACGTCAACCTTGGTGGAGGTGGCAATAACGTAACGAGAGTTAACTCTTCTTAATGGAACACCATTAATTTTGAATGGACCAGTGACTAATAAGGTGTTGTCTTCTAAGTGGTTTAAGTAGACAACTCTCTTACCTCTGAATCTACCAGCCAATAAGATTAAAACGGTACCTGGGACTAAGGAAGCTCTTAACTTGGACTTTCCACCTTTAACTGGAGCCTATAAGTTGTTAGTATATTGTTTAAATAATTTCATTAAACATATGAATGACTAATTATGTATTTTCTCCATGATTTTAATTTCAATGGTATGATTTTTCACAAAATTTTCAGCTTTGAATTCATTGATACTTTCGAATAGAATTGGTAACGCTGAGAGGTAACATCTTCTAAGAACATTCATATATTAATGATTATGATATATTGACACATACGATTTGGCTCATTTTGTATATATTTTGGGTGATAGTATAAGGATAAAATTTGAACAAAATTTTCTAAGAGTAATTTTTTCTCAGTTACTCACAGTTAGTGTGAGGACCGGAGGTTTGTCTGGTTCTTTCTTTTTGGTGCTTGTATGCAGTCCATTTTCTCACTTTCTCACAGTTAAGTTAGTGAATGCGATTTTTACTTGATTACTGTATTAGGCAAGTGTGCTCATTTAACAGAAAAACGCAGTCACACTGCACGTGACCTTCATATGGTTGCAAAATGTATAGTTTAACTATTACATTTATTCATTTAATTACTTTAATAAACAGTACATTGATAGACAATACATAATACAGTATAAAAACAATCGTAAATGTCATCTATTCTTCCTGAGTGGAAAAATATCTGAGATAAACCAATAATTGACCATCACCAATTGGTAAATTAAGCTCTTGTTCACTATTAAGATAGTCACCAACTGGGAAAGAAGCAACACCTAGTTCAAGATTTTTACCTAATCTATGATGTTCCCTAAGATAGAATTCTAATTGAGCATTTGGAGAACTTTTGAATGGAACTGCTTCATTCCATTTAAATAATCCATGTTCCAGTTTTGCAGCTCTTGTTCTGTGCAAAACTTTATCTTTTGAAGATGTTTTTAACACCACCTTGACTTCCAAGGAGGAGCTAGAATATCCGGACGCCGAGATAACGCTAATTCTACCTGGTACAGCTTCAGGTCCATTAATACTCCCAGCATAACTACTGGAATCGGTTGCTTGACTGACAATCCTTTTGTGACCAACATTAGGTCTTTGAGGTGGAGGTAAAACATCAGCATTAATATTTGGAACTCCATGAACACTTGGTGGTACACCAGATCTCAATGATTGTAAATCATTAGCATATTGAGATTTACTAGCACCATATTCATCACCATTACTGTTACCATTAGATTTACTCTGACTTTCACTGTAGGAATTATCAGCTACACTACCATTGGTAGTATCAGCTTGACTTAAACTTTCATCACCTTCATCAACGCCATTTTGATCTTTGGAGAATGTACTAGACCCACCTTTTCTTGGTGATGAACTTAAACTGTTTTGTTCAGATGGAGATTTCAGTTTTTTAGATCTTCCAAGACCCTTCATAAATGAAGCACCTTTAGTGATACCATCACTGGCTAATCCAACACCACCACCAACTGCACCAGCTGCAATTCCGGCAGTTCCTCCAACGATTTTCAATGGAGCACCAGCAACTGCACCCAAGTCAATTGGTAATCCTGACTTAGAGTTTAATTTTGGTCTGATATAATCCGGTTTGAAAGTAGCTCTCAAATTAATGATACCTTCAGTATCTAAATTAACAGAAAATTGAGTTGAAGATAATGGTTCAATTGTTGATAAATCAAGATTAACAGTTCCTAATAATCTATCATCATGAGTTAAATCCCAATCATAAACTTCTAATAAAACAATTTGTCTCGATCTAGATAATAATGGGAACTCACAAGCCTCATTCCAAAGAGGATCAATGGTCTTTCTCTTCTTATCAGTTTTGAAAATTTCAATTCCATCAAGTTTAACAACTAACAATGGATCGGATTTACCATTAGAATCAGCGGCTGGAATTCCTTTGGCTCCAAGAATGTCTAGTTTCATGTAACCAACATCCAAAATAGTATCCAATGGAGCTAATTTAACAGCAGATGGAATGAATTCTAATTGTACAGTCACAGTGTTTCTATCATTAACTTTCAATACGGATGGTCTAGAGTAAGATTTGGTTAAAATATCAAGAGTATTGAATATTTTTTCAGCAGCAATATCTTTTTCATCACTAACTTCTGATTTTTTACTTAATCTAAGAACCAATTTGGAGTTTGGCAAGTCTCTTATAAAAGCTTCAGAAGTAGAAGTGACAGATAATTTTTTACCATCGGCTCTTGGTGAAACACCCGATGGATAAGCATGATCATCAAATAAGGTGTGAACTCTGTAATCAGGTTTATCGAATTTACCTGCCAAAACGTGAACCACAATGTTACCAGTTCTGTATTTGATAGCTTTTTCAAGAGGCATTTCAATCTTTTCAGGATCTGGAATTGTATCTTCATCAACATCAACCCATTCGTAGTCATTAGGATGATCTTTAATCAATTTTTCTTCTTTAATACGTTTTTCTTTCTCTTCGATTTCCTTCTTCTTTAAATCATCAAAGTAAGCTTCCTTATTATTGATTTGAGAAAGAGTGTAGACAGGAATAGTTGGAACAAATGAAACAGAGTAAGTAATATAACCTTTGTTTACACCATTATATAAAACGGCTTGTTCAATAACTTCATTTGATCCATCATAACCCAAGAAGTAACCTTCATTATTCTTTTTAAGAAATTCATTAACATTGATAGCAGCAGAACCTAAAGTTCTATCCTTACCTTCAGCTTCTTCATCCATAAGTTCTAATAATAAATGTTGATGTTCATTAGCAACTGGGAAGAAAAATACACTGTTGAAATGAGGATCAACAGTTTCAGCAATAGTAGTAGTCTTAGCCTTTAATTTACCATTAAGTAAGACTCTAACGTATGGATCAACTTTACCAACAGATTCCAAGTTTACTAAATCAGTAGCTGAACGAATATGTAATCTTACACCACCAATAGAGCTATTAAAGTGAGTATTAACAACGCTTGAATCGGTCATACCTAAAGCTTTCCAATTAGCACTAATTCTAAATCTTGAGTGAGGACCTCCTTCGTGAACTGGAGGAGTCTTTATCCATTGTTGACCTCTTGAAGTTTCAAAGATCAAATCTTGTAAATTAGCATCTAATTTACCAATGATAGCGTCTTCAACAGCATCCTTAACAATTACTTGAATTTGAGTTTCTGATTGTTGAGTAATAATAGATTCAAAAGCTTTTTCAAATTGTGGTTCATTCTTCTTTCTTAATCTACGTGTAGTCTTGACTAATTCTTGATTGATGTAAATTTCAGCGTATGGATTCAAAAGACCAACAACAGATTGACGAATATCCAAATCTTTTACTTCGTGTAAGTTCAATTTCATAATACCAACTTCTGATTCAGTATTTTCCTCTTTGGTTCCATCATCTAATACTTGAGGTTCTAAATTTGGGAACCATCTAATATCAAATTCTAATTTACCAACAACTTTACCAGCTTCCACAATATTTTTTTTAACACCAAGTTGAGTATCTTTTTGTAATAATGAAGCCAATGGGAAATCAATAGTACCAATCAGTTGATCATCGAGAGCATCTTTCTTCAAATCAAAAATATTGAAGGCTAAATTATTTCCATCTAAAGCATTAAGTAATAAGTATTTAGTTTCCAAGAAGACAGGATCATTAGTCAATTTCTTGACTTTAGTTCTTTCATCAATATCACCATTATTTTGAACCTTAATTTGTACGTAAGGATTAATACTATTTGGTTTTGTATCAGTTCCGGTTTTCAATCCAGTTAAACGTTTTATTGTAATTGCAGCAACACCAATCGAGTCATTAGATTGTTGAGCCATAATTTCTTCAACGTCAACATCTAAGGAATTTGGAGCATATAACATAGGTCTTAAATTAGAATGAATCAAACCATTAACGAAACTTGATAAACCAGGAATAAATGACATAATATCAAGGCCAAGAGTATCACCACCAACAGGTTTTAAAGCATAATCAATACTTGGAGCTTCCAAGAATTGAACACTAACCATTTTAACATGAGGAAAGTTTTGGGATAATTTCAACTTAATATTCATACGACCTTTAAAAGACATATCTTCAACTAAAATAGGTAAAGATTTCGAAA
Organism: Metschnikowia sp. yHQL527; assembly: GCA_030578455.1. Classification (NCBI taxonomy): domain Eukaryota; kingdom Fungi; phylum Ascomycota; class Pichiomycetes; order Serinales; family Metschnikowiaceae; genus Metschnikowia; species Metschnikowia sp. yHQL527. Next base: position 22,300 of record JAJMRR010000023.1, on the reverse strand, counting down.
TAAAAGCCTTACCAACGGTAACACCAAGAGCAACTTTTGGATTAATTTTCTTTTTAATTTCATTCTTAGTCATATCGTCAGTATCATTTGGAGTGAAAGAGAATGCCCAATCCATTTCAATGTGATCAGGTCCCTTTTTAGTGTATGATTTAATACTATCAACCCTTGGAGCCTTAGAACCAAGAGTAAATTCATCTAAAGACAATGCTTCAATACCGAATCCTGGAGCTTGATCTTTTAAAACTTCATTTGCTTGAAACATAACTTGTTCAGATAAAGCAGGCATATAAATGACCCAAAATTTATCCATGAATGAATTTAACCATTCCATAGTTTCTAAATCATTTTCCAATCTATTAGAAGCAGCGATTCTTCTCATATCATCTCTGATATCACGATTAAATCTTCTATATTCTAATCTGTAAACAGAATTAGTACATAATAAAACCATAATTAATGATAAGATACCACCACCTAATCTTGCCACGAGCCATGAAAAAAAACATGTTCCAATTACTAAAGCTGTATTCCAATACCAATCACCATAGAAATGATCAGTGATATAACCTTCAATGCTATTCATAATTAATAATGCAGCATTTTTATCTTTAATATCTTCACTATCCCAAGAACCGACACTTTTCCAGGAAAAGGTAGTTTGATCACGAATACTAACCTTACTATGAGGTTTATTTTCGTTGGTTGAGCCATCAATTGGTGCTTTTATATCATTAATTTTATTTGCTTGAGCATTTTTGTCATTAACATTTCCAATATTAGCAGCCTTGCTACTAGGAGTATGATCGGGGACTTCCTTCTAAATAAGTTAGTAAAACATTCAAAAATCAATTGAAATTCAACCATATAATATAAGTAATTTAGCCAACTCAATTGAAAAATGATTATAATTGAATTGACCAAATAGCAAATTATAAAAGGTTGAAATTTCACTAGGAAAATCTACATACCTCAGTCATTTGAATTAATAGTCGTTAATACCAAATAGTTTTTGTTCAATTAAATTAGTTATAAATATCAATTACTAAGAAAAACACCAATCTTTGGTAAAACAGAATTTCGACGTATTAAATCCTAATGAACAAGTAGTATCACAGATTGCCAGTAAAGCCATATACGTGATGCTGCGTAACAATGAATTATCGGGACTGCATACAACCCCCCTTTCTCATTCTTTGCATTTAGATTTCCCTTATGCGAAGCAGCAATGGGCAGTGAAATTTCAGGTGGGATTAACCTGATCATTATTGCTTAACTCATAACGGTAGCCCTAATATGTCGTGTAGATCTTATATAATTAAGCGATTTATTAGTGTCAAATTTTGTATAAAATTAGATATGATTTTATCTACAGAATTTAAATTATTTTAGTTATCTAAATTTAGATGTATAAATCCTTTTGTGCACTTACTTCAATTTTTACATATTTCTTTAAATTATTTATAATTGCCGTAAAATATACTTAAAATTTGGTTAATTGCGAAAAAACTGAAAATCGTACTTTGTCCCAAGAGATCAAAACTAAATTATTAGCAATCATACTACAAGCAATTATGATAGTGCTAAATTATTTTTAAGTCGTAAATTACAATTCTTTTTTTAACGATATGTATTTATTGATTAGTTTAGTATTTTAAATAAAAATTGAACTTATAAAAGAACAGTTTCATTAAATTTAAACACTTTCTAAGACAACGTCTTTGAAATCACTGGAAACTTTTTTACCTTTTTCTTCGGAGGAAGCTTCACCGTGTAAAGCTAATAAAGCACCTAAGTCGAATTTTGGTTGTTTCAATAATTTGACTTTTCTGATGTGGATGTTTTGCAATGGTAAGATAGATTGAGTAGATTTTTCAATTTCACGTCCAATAACTTCTGGAATTAATTTAGAAGTTAATTGAGCTAAAGTAACATTAGAAACTTCTTTTTGCATAATTTCAATCATCTTTTTTCTGATTTCTCTCAATTTGGAAGATTTAGCGTAAGTAGTTTTCTTAACTTGATTTGGTTGTCTTTTAGTGAAAGCAATAGCGAAAACTCTTAAAACGTAATCATCAGAAGTTTTAACAGTAACGTTAGCTTCAACTAATGATTGCCATTTTCTAACTAAAGATCTTAATTTATCGGAAGTGAAATCTAAACCATGGAAGTTAGTTAATAAGTTTTTACCTTGAACTTCATCAACTCTTAATTTAACTTTTCTGTAGGAGTGGTCTTCGGAACCTTGTAAGTCAGCTAAACAAACTTCAACAACTCTACCTTTAAGACCGTCAGCGGCGTTCTTTAAACCAGTAGATTTGTTGATTAAAGTTTTACCAACATTTCTGTTTTCGAAAGTAGTTGGAGCTTTGATATCGAACCATTCTTTTCTGGTGAATGGATCAACAACTCTCTTCTTGATACCTTTCTTACCTTTGGAAAGTCTCTTATTTTTACCAACAGCCATATTAGTAGTTTGTGGTTATCAATATGAAAAAACTAAAATGAAAAAAATTTTAACTAAAGGTTTTTTCTCACTACTTTTTTCGTTCACTACTATTTCCCGTGCGTGGTACTGTGTGAAAAATTGTATGGTAGTGTATATAATTACAAAAAAAATTCACTATTAATTTGCATACAGGATTATTTTCACTGATTAGTGAGTTTAAAGTGCGCGCTTTTGACTGGGACAATCATTATTTCCAATAATAGCATAAGCACGTGTTTTCAAGGGCATTGTGCCCTAACAGAACTAGCGAGATTCAGCCACCAAAAGTAAACAAACGCTAAATGTAGAATCTAATATTTAACTTTCAGTCTGGTACTGTGATCTACAATAAAAACATGGAAGAAGAAGATCAAAACAATCAGTATGTAAAACCTGGCTATAGAAAACATTTTAAAACTAACAATAACAGAGTTGCTCTTAAAATTGGGCTTATTGGAGATTCACAAATTGGTAAAACCTCATTAATGGTTAAGTATGTAGAAGGAGCATTTGACGAAGATTATATTCAAACATTAGGAGTTAATTTCATGGATAAAAAGATTCAAATAAGAAATACTACCATTACATTTTCAATTTGGGATTTAGGTGGACAGAAAGAGTTTATTAATATGTTACCATTAGTTTCTAATGATGCAGTTGCAATTCTTTTTATGTTTGATTTAACTAGAAAGTCAACATTAAATTCAATTAAAGAATGGTATAGACAAGTGAGAGGTTTTAATAAGACAGCAATGCCATTTTTAGTTGGAACAAAATATGATCAATTCATTGATTTATCACCACAAGATCAATTAGAAATAACTCAACAAGCAAAAAAATTTGGAGCTGCCATGAAATCTCCGGTGATTTTTTGCTCTACAAGTCATTCAATCAATGTTCAAAAAATTTTCAAAGTTATCTTGTCCAAGGCATTTGACTTGAGATTAAATCTTGATGAAATTGTCAATACTGGTGAACCAATTTTAATCTTCAAACAATAATCACATTGCATCTTATGGTAATATTTAATTCTCGGCGAACTTCCAAAACGATCACCTCTACCATAATCCTTTACAAATTTACTGTGTCGTTATGTTCCGCTAATGTATAGTACATGAGTCTACGATAATATCAATAACTATTCCTAATTGAGCCATTTGGTGCACCCCACGACTCAAATCACGCGTGTAGTTTTTCACTTTCATCCCTATATGGAACTTGCCAATGGCTAAGACTCAGAAGGATTTAAATGGCTGGAAATATATTCTCGTAGATACCGATCTGAATACTCCATCCAATTCACCCGAGCCAAGTACTCCTACAAGAAGAACCAGGCGAAATAATCCTAAATCGTCTGTAAATTCAATCACTATAGAGCGTATCAGTGATAACTTACAACTTAATGTATCTGACGCCATTCTTTTCCAAAATTCCAATGAAGACCCTCAAATTGGAATCATAAGAGATATTCTGTTTGGTGTCAACAATTTTCTTGATGTTTCGGTGGCTGTATTCATCAAGATGGAAGATGTGGAGTTCGATGACCTTCCAAAAGAACCAGAGTATGAGTCCAAGGATAAAATTGTGAAGAACGAAGTATTCATAACTCCATACTTCCAGGATGTTCTTGTGAAAAACCTCATAGACAAAGCTCACATTCTTTCGGAGGGTGAATTTTTCAATGACATGATAATTGACGAATCAAACAATCAAACTACTTTCATGTGCCGAAGAGGCTGTGATGAAATGGCAGAGCAATTCTCAACAAGAATTGACTTCAGATCATTCCTTGCCGCTTTCAAGAAAAACCCAAAATTAACCCTTGACTCCATTCATTCTGAAACCGTACCGGAAAAACCTGGAACGGGTAAATCGCCAAAGAAACAACGGGACTTAAAATCGTCACCACAAAAGTCAAAAGAAATAATCCACATCAAAGAGGTTGAAGATGAGCTGTCTGCCGAAGAAGAACTCGACACCCATGAGTCAGAAACTGAGGATAACGACAGCGAGGTTGAACCAGAAGAAGATACTGAAATTCCAGTAAAGAGGAAGAAGACCGCTTCAACATCACCAAACAAAAGAAGGACGTATATCAAGAAGAAACTGGCTCTAGAAACAAACTTGTCTCCTTTGAAAAAAAGATATAAAGTAAGGCATATTTCTAAAGATAACTTACCTAATCTTTCGCCAAAGAAATCAGTCAATGTCGACTCGTTTATGGATTCATCTTCTGAAGCATTCAAAGAGGTTAAAAAAAGGCTACACACCTCGTCAAGATTGAACGAATTACCCTGTCGAATGGATGAATTTACCAAACTTTACATGAACTTACAAAATTCAATAGATGAGAAAATTGGATGTTGCTTGTATGTCAGTGGTACACCTGGTGTAGGTAAGACTGCTACCATCAGAGGAGTAATCGAGTTACTCAAAGAAGGAATGGAAAACAACGACGTGCAACAGTTTGATTACCTTGAAATTAACGGACTTAAATTAATTAATCCAAATGTAGCATATGAAATTCTCTGGGAGAAAATCAGTGGCCTTAAAGTGAGTGCCTCAAATGCTGCTCTACTCCTAGAAGACTATTTCAAGAATGAAGAAGAAGAGAAGAATAGGAAGCCTTTGGTTGTTTTGATGGACGAGCTTGATCAAATTGTCACTACCAAACAAAATGTCATGTATAATTTTTTCAACTGGCCCACGTATGCCAATTCTAATTTGGTGGTTATTGCAGTTGCCAATACCATGGATCTCCCCGAAAGAGTACTTTCCAACAAGATATCTTCTCGATTGGGTTTGAGAAGATTTCCATTTGTAGGTTATACATTCCAACAATTGGGAGAGATTATAGCAACCAGATTAGAACAATTTACCAAAGAAAATAGAAAAAATGTTGTGCTACACCCAGATGCCATTGGATTTGCATCTCGTAAAGTTGCAGGTGTGAGCGGAGACGCTAGAAGAGCTTTAACTATATGTAGACGAGCCGTTGAAATTGCTGAGAAAGAATTTAGGGCTAAAGAATTACTACCTAATGAAAAGAATGAAGAAAGTGTGTGTACGGTGCTGATAGCCCATATTTCCAAGGCAATCAACGAGACTACCAACTCGCCTACAGCCCAATATATCAGTGGCTTACCATTTGCTTCAAAAGTAGTGCTAGTTGGAATCTTACTAAGGATGAAGAGATCGGGATTAGCACGCAATCCTCTTGGTGACGTAATTGACGAAGTAAAGAACTGTATACCTTTACTTACATCCAGTGGAAATATTCAGGCTCTAGATAAGATTGGATTAAAGACTTCGTTCCATGATCTTCTCTATAAGAATGATTTTATGAGCGGAACACAGGAGTCAGGATTTACAAATTTAAATATTAGGCCGTTCAAATTTAGCCACATAATCACCGAATTGGTAGAGAACGGGATTCTCATGCAGCAAAACGTCCGAAGCGAACGTCATCGCGCCGTCAACCTAAATGTTTCACAAGAAGAAGTAATGAGTGTTCTTAAGGCTGATAAAGACGTTAGTAGTATGTTGTAATATAGAAATACATAAACCAATTTTACACCGTAATTCTACACCACGTAATGATAAATAGACCACGTCAGCTTCCTCTCCCTTCACATCCCGACTGGTCATCTCTATAATTATTGTATGGCCATGTCAATATGGTCATAATTTTTCAGTTTTTGCAGCCGCGATGGCATCGATTTTTTTCATACTTCTTCTTTATCATGACCAGTATAGATCCTACCGATTTTGTGGAAGTTGGAGACGACCAAGTTAGTCTTAGGTTTGGAGATGATAAACAACAAGCCAAGTTCGAATTGGCCGTCTGTATGGCAGTCTATAAATGGGAAGAACTTGCGACTGCCGTTGAAAATTCATGGGGAGGACCAAACTCAGCGGATAAAAGAGATTGGATTTCAGGAATAGTAATTGAATTATTTAATGAAAAAGTAGTGGATATCCAACTAATCGAAGAAACCTTGTTATATGCCATGGTTGATGAATTTGATACCGAAGTAGATAACGATAGTGCATTGGAAATTGGTGCTCTAGTCATGCAATTCTATAAACAAGTAGCTGCGAAAGACTACACTATCATAGACCAATATTACACCAATTGGCAAGAAAAACAAAATAGACATGGATCTAGTCAGAAGGTGGTTATTCAAGAAGATCCAAATAATCCTGATGTTTCAGACGATGATGAGGAAGATGAAGATGAAGATGATTCACCTCAGTTGGTTCATGATGATGATATGGACGTCGATGAAAAAGCACCTATAGTGGACGATGATGGATTTGAATTGGTACAAAAGCGTGGAGGACGCAGACGTTAGCGTAGGGAGGCAAGTGGACGTTGATGTTCTTGATGCTTAGAGTCTTCTCAATTGGAGCTTATTGACAACCTTCTGGTTGAATGAACTACATTAGATAGAGTTAATAGGCGTAACTAGACGTTTCATTAATGATAGAAAGTTATATGACTAAATGTTCTGAGCTTCACTTATGGAGTTTCGAGGTGTAGCTGTTCTTGATCTGTTTATAGCATTTAAAGAATACAACAGAGTGACCGAGTTTCGAGGGACCATCTTCCCAAACATAGGCTCTTGTTCCTCTATAGGAGTGCCGGGTATAGAGTTTGTAGAGTGAACCGAAGAAATACTATTCCTGCTGGTATTGTTAATTCGGAAATCACTGAATCTACGTACCAATGAATTGGCCATATCACTGACTCCTCCAGGGGTTGTTCCAGGATTAGTAGATGCTGGAAACCCCTTGTGGTCCAATGGGAAAATAGACTCTCTCTGAGGCAACTCAACTTTAAATAGTTTTATTGAAGTATGAGACCAATTATTTACGTTTGTAAGTGAATTAGTAACATATTCGATAACTTCAACTGAATCATCTATTTGTTTCTTTTCAGGAAAGTATGAAGACTTTCCAAAACTTGACCATCCACCGGTAAATTTAGATAATGTCGCAAAAGAGCTGGATATGTTTTGTATAATGTTTCCTCCTGCTCCAACGTGGTTTTGGACAGCTTCATTCGAGCTGAATAATCTACCGTAAAGAACAGATGTATACCACCCTAATGAAAGATGACGCCAGGTAAATTTCAATGGCTCAAATTCGGTACTTGGAAGGAAATCCTGGTTGATCTGATTTTTGTATTGTTCATAAACTTGTTGAAAATCAATATGTTGAATATGTTTTACCAACACAAAATTATCTATATTATGAGTCTCTCTATTAGACCAAACTTCCTTGAGAGAAATCTTGAGATGAGGAATAATTATAGTTAATAGAATTCTCAAGGCATCACTACCTCCCCAGAATCTTTTCAATGGTGAATCTTTTGGAAGTTTTTCTCTGGCTTTAGCAGACATTCCTGTTGGTGGTTTGGGCCTGAATGATGCGTTTATAGCATCAGTTTCGCTTTCATTTGCTTGTGTGAAAGTCTCACTAAATGTGTTATTAGGAAGTCTCAACAGTGGCCCTCCTCCAGAATCCAGTGTACTCAATGATTCAAAAAATTCAGCATCGGTCATTTCCGGTTCAATGGTGCTGGTTTGTGGATTTATTGAAAGTTCTGACCTGTTAGATGCAACTCGTGATAAACTGCTATAACTATCTCTATCAGATTCAGAATTATTATCGTCCAAACTCTCTTCATTTACATCATTCAACCCACCACCATTATACGTATTGGTATCCATACTGAAAATTGCATTCCAAACTGAATCGTAGACTTTTTCATTTTTCAATATGGTGAATAAAAGCATTCTAGAAGATTGAGGATGTTTAATTGCTGCTGCTGCTACTGCTCTGATTATTAAAGCCAACATATCAGCATGGAAAGATCTCTGGGTCAAAAAACCTTTCAAAGAAAATCGAGTTATCAACTGCGTTATGGAATAACAAGTAATATAAGCAAGTCCACCACCAGGGTTGGTATTACTCATTTTCTTCGATGGAACATCATCTTCTCGAAGTTCAGGATCCACAGTAGGTACTATATTATAGAAGATTTCTACTAAAGTTGCCGAAAGCTGGTCTGCGTTCTGCTTCTTTATAGAGGGTACATTGTACGATGCCAAATTAGAACTTGGAGGAATAGGATTGAGATTCATCAATAACAGACAAATTTGAACAATGAGGAAATCTCGGGTAGTCACTGGACGTGGACTTGCTCTGAAAGAACTTGGAAGAGATTCATAAAGTTGAACGTTTATAGGTTTTAAAAGATTCTTTGTAAGTTTTTCGTCAGCTGAAATATAAAGCATGAAGTAAGAGCATAATCTTACAAGATTTTTATGAATGATGTTATCTTGAAATTGATAAATGTGAAGGAGTAAGATAATCATTAGTTCAGAAATGTGTTTTGGTCCGATCATAGCTCTAAATGATTTGTTACACTGGAATAATTCCCATAGAATCATAATTACTTCAGTCGACCAAATTGATGGCTGGATCCCTTTGAAGTTCAAAAAATTCGACGGTTCTGAGTCAGGCGTTGAAAGTAATGAACTCCTCAAAATACTGAGTAAGTAAGTAACAAAGAATAAAATCTCGTTCTCTTTATGAAGTTTACCAATGTAAATTCTTGCTAAGTTATATGGTTTAGGAGTACTTATCAAGTTAAATTGTTTCAAGAAACCAGTTTGAGTATGCGATGGTAAAGGGTATACCAACATTATGGTTAGTAATTGAATAGAGTAAGTGGAACATAAATGTCTCATTCTAGTAAGTTGAACATTATCGTAGTATAATGCATTTTCAGGAGATGATTTAGCTGACCTGCAAGTTAGGTTAATTAAAGAACAAAGTAATGTAAGAAGTTCAACTCGAGCCATAGTAGATACCAAAAGTGTAAGGAATTTGGACCCATCAGCAATTACAAGCGTAGGGCTATGATAAAATGAAGTAGATATCAATGTAAGAATGAGTTTAAGTACGGTAGCTCTATTACTATCCAAGATCAAATCTGGAGGTGAATATTTTGAAGAAGACCCAATACCGGGCTCCCACGTAGTGAACACCACATTTGGCGTTGTCTCCGAAGGACTAGACTTAGGATCAGATCTCGTTTCGGGGCCTGGAGTCAAAACTGATCTCTCAATAGTGAAACCTTTGGTGAAAAGAAGGTTTATGAGACATTTTAATAAATTTGGACCAAGTATGTTTTCATGATCAGTAGGTTCTACGTACTCTGTTTTAAGAGCAAATTGTAAAGGATCAAAGTCATTAGACCAGAAAATTACACTTTCTAATTCACTTGTATAATTTGGTAATTCATAGATGTAAGGAATAATTTTCGTAAGGAATCTAAGGCAGTTCAGCACGTGAGACACCCCAGGGTCAGAGGTTAACGGAAAGTTGGGAGTGTTTGCGGTTTCAATGATCTTTTCACAAAGAACTCGTATGAGCAGGATGAAATTCGATAGGTTTTGGTCTCTGATAGTTTGAATATCATGCGATGTTAATAGCTCAAATATATCATTAATGGACTCTGGATACTCCCAAAAAACCGACCAGTACTTGGAATCTTGTAATGAAATGATTCTACCCTGGCCGAGTTTGAAGAAGTGACTCTTGAACTGAAGTTTTTCGTCGGTTGTCTTCATGGCCACTAACAAGAAGTATACCAATTATCACCAATTAGTTGAAAAATTACAAGATGTGCGAATTACTTAGTTATCTATGCAATTAATACGTCTATAAAATGTTGTAAGCAATTGAACTATTGTGATAAGCAATTGAAGGTTTAGGGCTTGGGTTGTGACCGTAGTGTTACAATTGTAGGGTATCGGTTGACTGGTTCAGTTAATTGTTACTTGATTTGACCACCACGGTAAGCGCTCAGTCATTGCAATCGTCTGCTCTTATTACTATCGTTATCGTCTTCGTCTCGTTTCCGGATACTTCCCAGGAGCGAAGCGTAACCCACATCTACGTCCATCCCTGCCTCATGGTCTAGTTCATATTGAGACTCTTCCATCTCTAGGTCATCGGCATCACCAGTATTGTGTAATGAGAAATCCAGGTCTGGTTCTTGTGGGATCCATGATGTTGGGATTTCTATTGCCGGCATGGACTCTTGTACTTGTTCTTCTTCTTCTTCGGAATCAAAGTGTAGCGCTGAGCACTCCGACATGGCATTATAAATATCCAGAATGGACTGGTTATGACTGAAAAATTCATGGTGAGATTGTGTTGGAGCATTATTATCTGGAGTAATCATTATTTCAATTGACGACTCAAACTCCAGTGTCTGTAATGGTATTGCCTGTAAGAATTCACTCGGTACTACCTGAAGGTATAAAGATGCTGTGTCATTCAGGTTACTGATGGCATGAAGTGTTATAGACTGGTAGGTGAACTCTAAACCAAGATTTAGATGATGAAACCAAATTATTAAACTGGTATTGAGAATGAACATACTTACAAGAGAATTTTGAACATTATCAAGACTGGGATGAACTACTATTTCATGTGAAGGATCGTTATGAAGAATGTTAAATCGAAGATTGTAACCTCCTCCGTATAACACAAACTTGTCGTCGTCTTCAAGGGAAAATTTTTCTGGTGAAGATGCTTTGTACACCGAAACAGGAATGGTATTTTCCACATTGGGCTCCTCGTTTACAACTCTTGTCACTACCGCCATTATTCAAAGGTATACGAGTTACAACAATTTTCAGTGCTATTTTTGGTGATACTCGTGCGCATTGCTGCAAACGAGTGAGTAAAGGGTAGAGGTATGGGGAAGGGAGGAAGAGGAAGAGGAAGAGCAGGAGGGAGAAGATCAGCAGGGAGAAGAGCAGGAGGAGGAGGAGGAGGAGGAGGGATGGGAAGAGAGAGAGGATAATTATGGAAGAGGAAGTATCTTAGGTAAAGACGTATCTTAGGTATAGACGTATCTTAGGTATAGACGTATCTTAGGTATAGACGTTGTGGTATAGACGTTGTGGTATAGACGTTGTGGTATATTTATAGGTATAGTATATTATAAAGTTGATAAAAAGACAGTATCAATTTTGTGATAATCTTCTTATTAAACGTTGAAATACCGGGCTAGTATTTTCTGAATCTTCAATATCTCTTCTTATTCTTGAATTTCTCTCATCTTCTCTTCTTTTCATTTCTTCTAGAGTTGGAGGCATTGCTTCATTTTTCAAATCTGCTTTTCTTGCATCTTCGAAATTATTAATTGTCTTTTTCAATCCTTCACTTCCATTTAGTAAAGAACCTTTTGGTAATGTACCACTATTTAATTGTTTTAAATGAGCAACATCTTCAGCCTCTTGTCTTAAAACTTGATACATTCTTGAAACTCTACCAATTGCAATAACTTTATTACGTAACGCCAATCTTTTCTCTTCAGAAACTGAATCACGACCTTGATTTTTTGGAGAAGTTGGAGGTTTTGAAGTAGGAGAAGTTTGAACATTATATTCAATTGTTTCATTACTAACAGGAGTTTCTTCATCAAGTTCTTCTTCAGTACAAATATTTAAAATTGAAACTAACATATCAGTAACTTTTTCACCAACAAATGGTAATGACCAAGTAAAAACATCCATAAAATGAGGTAACCAATAAGGATGAGTTGATGCATTAAATTGTCTTATATTCATGACATTATTTTCATATTTTAAAACTGCTGCTTTATTATTATAATTATCAAGATAATTTGGAGCACTAAACATTGTAAGTAATGATGGGAAACCCATCGTTTTTGTTCTTTTATACATTCTATAACCAGCATCTTGAGCTTCATGAGCTCTTATTATTGATAAAAGTCCTGTTCTTTCTAAAAATTGACATGCTGCTTTATAAGTAAATGAATAAGAGCAACCTCTTACAGAATTTCTTAAAAATGTTTGATCAATTGAATCTTCATCATAATCTTCAACAGGATCTGCCCATAATAAATCACACATTAAACCTTTAGTTGGAGGTTCTCTAAATCTATCTAATTTTATAACATCATCAAGAGTTTTTAAATCAGGAGAAAGTCCACCATGAACGCAAAAAAATTGTTTATTCATAATTGCAGCTAATGGTAATGCATTAAAAGATCTTAAACATTCTTCATAAATTGTTGAAGAATATTTATGTAAACATTCAGATTTAAAAGTAAAATAATCTGTAAGATGTTTACATTCATGATTACCTCTTAATAACCAAAAAGTATCAGGATAATTCAATTTCAAAGAATATAAATAAATTAAACATTCAAAAGAAAATGAACCTCTGTCAACATAATCTCCTAAAAATAAATATGAAGTATTTGCAGGATTCCCACCAATTTCAAATAATTTCATTAAATCATAATATTGTCCATGAATATCTCCACAAACTGTAACTGGAGCTGGAACTTCAAGTAAATTTGGTTCACTTGCAAGTAAATCAGTTGCATCACGTAAAATTCTAATAATTTGATCTTCTTTTAATCTTCCTTCATTAATAAAATGTTGTTTAATAAATTCATGATTTGGTAATCCATTTGGATAAAATAATTGTTCATTTGTTGGTTTGATAGTAGCGGGAGGTGTAACATTTGGTACGGCTCTTTCGGTTGTAGAAATTTTTTCACCTTCGTCAGTTATGTGAACGGAAAAATCACGTCCGCTAACGGGTTCCTTTTCATGAAGTGCTTTTATAGCATTAGAAATTTGAGCTGAATTTTTAACAGCGTTATTAGACATTTTCAAACTAAAGGTTAAAGGTTTTAATGACGTTAATATTTAGTCTATTTAATGAGGTTAATTGACTATTTAAGGTGATTACCGACTGTTGATAGATAAGGTGTTTTTTTGTGAAATTTAAACAATAGTTAAACACTCAATTGAATCAATACAATCGAATTACCTAGAATATTTAAATCTTTGAATATATCAACAATTCAAACCTCCACTATAGAAATAGAACTATTAACTAACAGCTTTTATTTTTAGATTATTTGATCAGTTCTTTTCGCACGCTAATCGAGCGCCCTGATTTTTTGTTGCTGATACCGAAATCTAGGCCAAATAATGGCTCAGCAAAGAAGTGAATTATTTGAAATTTAAACATTAATTAAACTACTGTATAACATCTATTAAAACAAATATAGAGTATAGATTAGAATTTGTGTTTATAATTGATAAAAATCAGCAAAAAGTGAGTATAAAATTATATTGAAAATTCCATAATTTTTGCAGCAACTTAATTTTTGCAGCCACGCTACTCAATTGCCGAACAAACATGAAGTACTTTTGTTGTACCTTCAAATCCATTAAATGAAGTAGAAGCTGCACACGTATAAGCACCCAAGTTTGGAAAATACAACCAGTCGCCAACCTTGACGTTGGCAAATAACAAAGCTTTACTTGAAACACAATCCAATCCATCACAAGTTGGACCCCAAATTGAAAAATGATGGGTTTGGAGAACATCACGATACTTGCCCTTTCCAATGGCATCGCTATAATCATTAATGGTTTCAATTCCATACAATGATTGTTCTTTGTGTTTCAAAACAAATCCTTGAGGATGTTGGTGGTCAAAAAGAATACAATTTAAATTCCCGTAAACTCCATCATTGATATAAATCATTGCTTCAATATCATTAGCTTGTTTTAAATCCGAGGATAAATCTCTACGTGCAATAATATGTGTAGCCAAACAAAATGCATTAGCCACCATGAATCTTCCTGGTTCAGCAACAATTTTAATTCCACTACTCCCAACATATTCTGGTGGGAAAAATTTATCTAACGCAAAATTAACCATACCGGAAGATTCCTCAAAAGATTCTCTTTCGAAACCTCCACCAATATCCAAGATATCCATGGAAAATCCGTATTGTAATGCGTGATCAAAGATCATTCTTGAATCTTTAATAGCAGTATAAATTGAATCATAATTTTTAGCTCCAGATCCTACATGGAAAGCAACACCTTTAACATTTAATCCTAATTCTTTAGCTAATGGTAATAGTTCATTTTTAGCTGATTCTAATGAGCAACCAAATTTCATTGATAATCTGCATTGAGCATCTTCATCATCGGTTGCAATTCTAATTAAGATTCCACATGTTGGATGATACTGCTTTAATTTGTACATCTCTTGAATATTATCAACGGTGGTTAAATTCACATTAACATCACGAGCGTGTCTAATAAATGAATTGGTTTTACATGGGTTAGCGTAAATAATTCTATCGGCACTAACATCTAAGTTTAAAACGGTATCAATTTCATTTTTTGAAGCACAGTCAAAATTAGCTCCTAAATCAGCTAATAACTTGATAACTTTGACATCAGGGTTACATTTAACAGCATAATGAGCATGAACTCTTGGAAGTTTTAAGGTCCAAAGTTTGAATGCCCGAATAACTTCACCCAAGTCACAAACAAAGAATGAATTTTCTTCACCAGGGTTACAATCTTCATGATTAATTTTGTTAATCTCTTCAATTAGCGTATCACCAATAAGTTGTTTGCTTGATTTGTTGATCTTGACACCAGCGGGTTTGGGATCGATTGATCTCAAGAAAGGCAAAGCGAACTTGGATTCAAAGTTTGAACTTTCGTGTAATACTTCTAAAGATGGAGTCATATTTAACTTGATACTGAATTTGAAACTTATTCAAGATTTTGTAGTTTTTTACTTAAAATATGTAGTTTCTTCTCTAGTTTTCTTCTAGATGTTTTTTATTTCTCTTCCAGGTACTATCTTCTGAAATCTCTGCTCTATATGGGGTCCTAGAGTAGTTGGAAAGGGCAGGTTGGCTAATATTACTCACAAATTAGGTGAGTACAAAATTACAAGACTTCAAGCGGCAGCTCTCGTACGAACAAAGTTGAAATTAGAAAGATTATATGTTATTGACTTATTAATAAAAGTACAATGATATAAATAGAAATACAATAGAATTGAGGTATTTCTTACTTGAAAACTTTGAGGTATTTCTAGTTAAAACTTTGAGGTATTTGTGAAAAGTGAAAAATATTATGCGGGTTTTTCGATGAGAACGTGGAAAAAATGGTTGCTCAATTTGCAGCCAAAATCACAGTATTTTACATACTGTAAATGAAATCTTTGGATAAACAACGTTTATTTACTGGTTGGGGAAGACAAGGTACAGTTTGTTATTTGAGTTGAAAAGCAGTAGAAATACAAACGAAATGTACGAAATTTGGGCCAATTCTGACCTATGCCAAGCCTTCACCGCAACACTACAACAGAATAATAGGCTGCCAACCAACCAACAGAAACCACCAATTACTACTTCTAAACTACAGAATGACCAAACTTCTAAACTTATAAATTCCGTCTACAGAGTGCCTATGGCAGAAACAGTGGAATGCAGTTCACGTATATGCAGTATGTAACTATAGCTCTATGAGAGGTTCAGGTTCCAGTCTTTGACGAGTTAATTTATTATCAATCAGTGAAGGTACCGATGGCATCGATGGGAGTTCAGCAGAATCGTCTTTTCCATAGCTTGAATCGATTCTTTCCATTGGTGGGTACCTTGATGCAGCTGATTGAACTCTTCCAGTTTGTTGTTGAGGTGGTGCAATATTCGATAAGTTTGAACCATCATCCTGCGTCTCAGGAAGTTCGGGGTATCTACTTGCAGTTTCACTCTCGTCTTCATCGCTGTCTTCAGGAGGGAATGACGGTTCTTGTGGATATCCAAACTCTTGTCCTGTATTCGTTTGACCAGCGTAATCTTGACCATAATTTTCCCGGTTGAAATTCTGTTGGCTTGGAGGATATCCATATTGTTCTTGGGATTTTTCTGGTGTTTCTTGTCTGATTGGAACTTGGGTGTAAGAATCAGCTGGAGAATTGAATTGTGACCTATTTTCTTCTAATGGGTACGGAATAGAGTAGGGTGCCGTTCTTGCGGGAGAAGCTTGTCCTGGACTTTGCACTGGCATGCCCATTTGTCCTGTTTGGCCCATTTGCCCTGTCATTTGCCCGGTCATTTGTCCTCCTGTCATTTGCCCTCCTGTCATTTGCCCTCCTGTCATTTGTCCTCCGGTCATTTGCCCTCCTGTCATTTGTCCCGTCTGTCCCCTTTCGTAGCCAATGTAGTGAGAATTGTAGGCCTGGTTCAATTTAGACTCTAAGAATTGATCATATAACCTAGTTATGGTTGATATTTTATTATTCAATTCGAAGAAATGCTCGTATCTTTCAATTGAATTTCTTAATGACTTATTGAGTTTAGGCTTTAATTGAACTACCCTATTATATAATTCAGTCAATTTAGTATCGTAAACAACATTTGCACGTTTATGAGGATCATTTTTAGTTTGATTCATCAACGTAATGAAAAGATTAATAGACTCTTCATCTTTTTGAGTCAAATCCTCCACCGGTTTCGTTCTTTGGGAAGGAATTGGTGAAAAGGTTGGTTGCTCATTAACAGGGGCTGCTTGTGGAGTTACTTGTGGAGCTCCGGTTCCTTGGAACGGTTGAAAGTCAAGTCCATTTGGCAATATGTTCGAGTAAAAATCCTGCGCCGGAGCCTGCGCCGGAGCCTGTGCTGGTGCAGATGCTTGAGATTGTGGTTGAGGTTGTTCGTATTGAGGAACTGAATTTGAATTGTAAATTCTTTCCTGAGCTTCAAATTCACGCAAACTAGCAGCAATTGCAGCTTTCATTTCCTCATCTTCTTCTTCTTCATCATTGGCCTTTGGCTGTGGAGGTGGAGGAGACGGAGGAGGAGCGTAATTAGAAGATATTTGAGGTCCAGAATCTTTTAAACTGAG
This sequence comes from Metschnikowia sp. yHQL527, assembly GCA_030578455.1. Taxonomy (NCBI): domain Eukaryota; kingdom Fungi; phylum Ascomycota; class Pichiomycetes; order Serinales; family Metschnikowiaceae; genus Metschnikowia; species Metschnikowia sp. yHQL527. Next base: position 5,023 of record JAJMRR010000023.1, on the reverse strand, counting down.
TTCAATTGCTTTTCTCAACTGTTCATCTTCATCATCAGGTTGTGAATTCTTTGAAGAATTATTGACTTTATTTAAATTACCTGAATTCTTTGACTTTACTTTTTCATAACAATTATCACAAACCCTAACAGGTTCCATAATTCCAAGATGAACTAAAGGAACTGAATGAGAAGAATGAGTTTGACAGAAAACTCCACCACATGACCGACAATGATGTTTTCTATTAATGACTGAAAATGCAGTGTAGCAAATCATACATTCATCGCTATCGACCCAATCAGGAGGAGCATCTGAGTCTATGAAAGTTGAAGATAATTGAGAAATACTACTATCTAAAGCAGGGAATTCAAAACCTTGACTTTGAAGTTGATTATAAACTTTTTCAACATAATTTAATTGTAATTGATTTTGGAAATAAAAAGACCATTCTTTAAGAAGTTTTAAAATGAATTTACCAACTTGAAGTTTTGATTCATTTGTATAAATTTTATAATCTTTAGTATTATAATGAATTTTAAATACATAATCAATTAAATAATCAATAAATTCTTTTGAAGTTAATTCTACTAAAAAATGATAACCTCCATTTTTAACACAAAGATCAATAAGTTTTAAAGTTGATACAATTAAATTGGGATTATTAAATGTATTTGTAAGTCGTTTCTTTAAACTTCTCATACATTGTTTAGCAGGAAGTTTCCTACTTCTAATTAAATCAGTAATTTCTAAACTAATTGCAATATCAATTTCTCCATTTGGTATGGATTCAGAAGTAGCTTCTACTATCTTATTATCTAATGCAGATACCGGTACATTATTTCCTCCAAACCAAGACATGATAAAGATCTATAGATTATAATTTCGCCCCCAGCTAATAAGATGACCAAGATTACACGACCAGACGACAGACAGAGATAGACAAAGAAATCAACTAAGACAAATTAAAAATTAAATACGAATGGAAATCTACAGATAGCTACGTTTATATTGAAAGAGTAACTTTTAAAAGTAGTAAATTTATTAAATACTTTATATAATAGAGTACAATAACTTGTAAACTAATAATCTACAATATTCACGAGAAGTTTCTCATAAATAAAATGACATGAATGAGCTACAACAAACATTTATCGTAACATGAGAACTGAAGAAGCAATTCCAATTCCAGTAACTGCTGTCCACCATAACATATCATATTTTTCATTTGAAAAATCTTTAACAGCATTTGTTCTATATTGATTTTCCAAAGATCTTTTAATTTTTCTTCTTAAACTTGATTTTGTTTCTGATGCTTTATCAGTTGGATTAAGAGCATAAGTTGGTAACATTACAGGAGGTTTATAAGCAAGATATAAAGGTTGCATTAATGAACCATCAAATTGATAAATTTGTAAAGTATATCTACCATGATAAGAATCAACATAAACTTGATAAGTTTCAAACCATGTTGGTTGAACATATCTTGTATAACTCAGATGATCTGGATCATCGGCATTACATGGATCACTTAAAAGTTGACGTCCATCAACTGCTATTGGTGTTAAAACAACTGATCCATTTGATAATATTTCATATTTTCCATGTTGATATGAAACACTGGCAATTGCACATGAATGATTTTGAGCATTTGATGTTATTCTATATAATGCTTCTTCATAATGTCCATCTTCTGTAAATGAATATGAAATTCCTGGTAAATCTGGTTCAATTAATAATTCATCAACTGGATCATAAAATCCTGGTCCTGTAAATACAGTATTTGATTTTGATGTCCATGTTCCAACTAATTCTTTCATATTTGGTTCACTTTTAACAAATTGTATTAAATACAATATTGTTATAATTATTGAACTAAATATCATGATTTAAATGCTTTATGAAATGAATTATTTAGCAAATAAAAATGAAGGGTTTATTTTAAAAATATTTGAAACTAGTTGTTTTTCCTTGAGATTTAATAAACTTTTGACGCTAGGTGTTGCTTTTTTTTCTTTTTTTAAAATTAAACACGCTAACACTGCCCCTGTAACTTGTGCACGACCTTACCCTCGTGGTGTTTGGATGTTTTGCTGAAACTTCCTTAAATTTTTCTTAAACTTTCTCAACTTTTTCTCAACCTTTCTTGAGATTTTTTCTTAACTTTCTTGATGCATCACGTGTTTGTGCCATTCTAAATAAGGTGTGCATTTTTACTAATTTGGACTTTTGCATTAATGTACTTGCGTCATATGCCATGCCGTGCCTTACTGACAGTTTGATGCATAACTCCTTTGGTTGTAAATTAATGCTATTGAGCTAGTCATTTTAACATGAAAACGTATTAAAATCTTAATGACTCCTTACTCCTTATGACATCATACTAAAGATTATAGGAAATTTTAAATTTTACACCTAATACACGTAACGTAAATTGAACTTAAATGCAATATATAAAAATGTATGAAAATAAAAATGATAGAAATGAATTTTATTTGGATATTAAATTTTATTTCAAAAAATATCTAAATTTTTAATTTGTGCTAATGGATTAAATTTCGTAATTTTAATGAACCTGCAATGTAGAATTATCATCCTAATGATACAAAATACTAATAAAACAATAATTGTAGTTAAATCATTAGTGAGATTGAACATTTCCATAAAATTGTGGTTTCATTACTGGTAACATTGGAGATTCATCATCGCTTAAAGGGGTACTTATCCCATATTTTCTTGGATCATATTCAAAAATTGAATTATAATCTTGTTCTTTTGCTGAAGAAATTGATGAACTAAGACTTGTTTGACTATTATTTTGCTGATGTTGTTGCAAATGATAATAACCTGGCTTATATGAATAATGAGGATTGTTTTGATTATTGCCATTAGTTTGATTAGGGTGTAAAAAATTACTTGTAGTGTTAATGCTAGGTAACATATCTATACTTGAATTATGCTTCAGTAAGTTTGATAAAACTACTGGTTTAAAAATTTGTTGAGGTGACTCCATTGATCCTCTTGATGCACTATTTGGTATCATTGGTGGCATTGAAACTGGTGGTGCAACTGATGTTTGATTTGTTGGTGTTGATACTGGAGAATGCATATAATTTGGAGGCTTTTGAGTTGATTGCATTGAAGAAACTGGTGTTGAAACATTAATATTTCTATTAATCATTGGTGAAGAAACAGTCGATTGAAATACTGAATTTGAAACTCCACAACTAATTCCTAAACCATTGGTGGTTGGTACACTTGATGGTGGAGGTGTGAAAGGATTTTTATAAAGTGAATTAATTGAATAAACAAATTGTTGTGGACCTTTTGAATCAAATAATTTAAGCATAAAATCTGATGAATTTAAAATTGATTTAACGAGATTTTTCTTAATAAAATTATATTTTGAAGTATCAACTTCAACTTCATCATTATAATTTAATTTTTGATAAAAATAATCTTGTGGTCCTAAATTAAGAGTTTCATTAATTAAATCAATGATAACTTTACCTAATTGAATAGTATTAATATCAATTAATTCATAACAATATAAAGAAATATAACTTAAATATTCTTTAATTTTGAAAAATTCATTATCTTTTAAAATATTGAATTCATGCGAGTAAGTTAAAAATTCTTCAATTGAAGGATCATTAAAATTCCAATCTAAAGTTGATAAAACATGTAATTCCATTTGTTTAAACATACCTTGATCATATTTACATTTTGCACCACATAATTTAACTAATTCATGTAATTTTGGTAATCTAAATCTTTCAGTTGGACCTTTATATTTACCACCACAACCATAACCAAGATCATTAATGGTTTTTATTGAATTTAATTTATCTAAATTGTTTAAATTAATAAAATGATTATTACCACCTTGTAATTTTGAAGCTATCCATAAACAAGTTGTAATAATTAATTGAGATTGATCTAAAAGAACAATTCTTTTTGAACAGTATCTATCAAAGATTTTAACAGCTTTGAAAAATACAAATGGCAAAATTTTTAATCTTACAGACATTTTCAATAAGAAATCAATTAATTTTAATCTTATTGAAAAAGTTAAGTAAGGTTGTTGTTTGTATAAATCAACATTTGGTTTATTTAAATCTAAACTTTCAATGAAAGTTTGAAAAATATCTTCATCATATTCTTGTAATGATTGGTTATGTTGAATTAATTCAGATTTATATAATTGTGAAGAATATTCGAATTGATGAATTTTAATAGTGTCATTTACGAAAGATGCACTATTTAAATTATTTAATTTCGGTATTTCAAACATATTATAGGAATTTTAAATGATTTTAGGAGTTTTTAAATTAATTTAAATGAATTGTCGAAGAAATGAATGAAGGGATGAATTAAAGTTAAATTTGGTTGTTATTTGACAAGAATAAATTAACAATGACGTTACTATTGGCAACTAACTAATTTAGGATCAAAGACGTTAATTTAAATGAAAAAAAAAGTAATTGATTAATGAATAAACTAAAATATTTCACAGCTTTATTATAATTAAATGTAAACTTGAAAATAAATTAATTTAAGTAATATTTCAAGTTATTAATTAATATATAAGTTTATTAATAACAGTGACGATAGAAGTGAAAAATATTATCAACCAACTTTGATTTAAAAAGTAAATAGGAACTTTTCAAAAAAAATTGGAAATCAAAAGACGTAAAATTGAAAACTCTTTCAAATTTTGTGAATATACGTTGTAATATATAATTTTTCGCCAAGTTTAAACTAACATAAGTGATCTTAAATATACAAACGACTCAAAATAACCTATGAAGCGACATCTGCAGTGTTTTTTTTTTTTTTTTTTTTTTTTTTTCAATTTCCTGGTTTTTCAAATCAGTAATAGAACAAAAAAGGACCTTTTGGGGAACAAAAACAAAACTGGAAACAAAGAAAAAAGGGATAGAATTGCCGGTTAACTTGATGCCCCATTCCTGACGCCAAAGCCCCATATTTCCAAAGATATTTCTACAGGAAAAAACAAACAAGAAAAAATAAATTTTAAAACAAA